>CAIGRK010343490.1:0-12175 GCA_903798315.1 Fraxinus greggii | reverse complement strand
TGGCCTGCTTCTCCACATTTCTTGCACTTCATCTCAATTCACACCTGCTTGTATTAACTGTATGTGGCTGACCATGTGATTCTTGTTGTTCATCAGGCCCCTTTATCCTAGATTTCTTTGGTCTTCCAGCCAAGGCCTTGGTATGGAAGGGTGGTGTTAGAGGAACTTGGCCTGGATTATCCACAACTTAGGGCTTCTCATAGAAAAAATGGTATATGAATATGTTGTAATCTAAGCTGCTTTCTTGTAGTAATCGTCCACGTAGTCCATACGTTGGGCCTCCATTTTCCAAGAATGCAAACTTGCTATCACATGAGAACATGGTATCCACTTAGCTACCAACTCCTACATGAGCAAGTTCTTGCTTTCAAGTACACTGCATGTATGATCCCTTGAAGATTCCTCACCTGAAACTTATAATTCCCACGGACATCTTGCCACTAGCTTCCCCACAACTGTGAATGCTTCTCCAAATTCTCATTACCTTGGTCCCACCTCATTATTCCATTTATCAGCCCACACTCTTTCCCTCACAATTCTTTTCATTATGTAACATCTGATCTGCTCTAGCATAGTTAGCATGGGCTTTTCTCTTGTATCAAGTATTGTGAAATTAAAAGCCACACAAAATTTCAAAGCATATCGCAACAGTGCGCTTCCTTAAAATGAGCCCTGCTCCACTGTGAGGCTGGCTTCTTTTCAAGCCATCATGTTATTGTTTGTGACTTTTCAAGCATATCACATCATCTGATCTTTATGCTTAATTGACTGCCAGGGTTTAATTTGATTAAACTTCATCTAGATACAATAATTTGTGACTTGTTGCATGTTATTGTTTGCTTAGTTTTAATTCCACTTCTTACACCTATTCATCCCCCTTAGTGTTAATTGGGTCAAACCTCGTTATTTCAGTTCCCTTAGTATTGCATCTTCCATAATATTATATTCAGAATCCACAATGTCTTCCCCAGGTTGGGGTTCATGTTGACCTTCTTGGTGTACATCCTCCATTGCTTCTTATCCATTAACGTTCCTTTCAGCTACTTTGTGTACATCCTCCATTCTGTCACTTCAGTGATCACCAAATTCAGCTCCCCATTGTCCCCATATGTATTCCCGATGTTAATCAATAAATTCACCCCCATATGTTATCCATGTTGGCATAGATGGATTCAACAAAACGAGGCACACAATATTCTTCATTATGGTTTGCATCTGCATTAAATTGAGTATGACATACCTTCTCAACAGAAGCTTCATCTAGATAAACATATTGACTTTCAGGTTTCTCATCCATGACTTCTGTTATGCCTTAATTCACAAGGCCCCAAATATCCTACATGACGAACAAAGGCGGGCTCCCACGCTGCCCCGAAATATATTAACACGAGATTGATCTAACCGAACCCCTTCTTGTGGGTGAACCAATATACTTCCCGACCCCCCCGAACCACACAAACCCTCATGGGAAGAGCCGGCACGTGAGTGGAGGCGAGGCCACGGAAGGAGCTCAAAACGAGATCTCCCAAACAATCGTTTTGATAAATGATTGATGTGACCATTCACTGTAATCGCCGTCACTGTTAGCCTATCCAGTCAAGTTCAAAGCCGCAAGCTAGGCATTATGGATGCTGGAGTGGTACTAGCATTTAAGGCTTATGATTGATTGATATCTAAAATTAGAGGCATCAGCCGTACGGATGAGGCCACGTATTTTTCCGTCCAATGTCCATCATTCATCTTCTTACAGTAGAAAAGCTCACACTTAGTGCCAGTTGAAGATAATGCAAGTTTAGACTCTCAAACTATAATTTTGTCTATCATCGTTCTATTTGTTATTTCCCAAAGTCGACCCCCTTTTATATTGGAGGCTCACGTTTAAAGCACTCACATGCTCATATATTTACTTTTCTGATTGACTTACGGTCGGAGTGCATGCAACCAACTTTATTCCCACCGGAGGAAGCTACGTGTGTCTAACAATTTGTCCAAGTGTGCAGTAACTGGGCTTGCATGGACATAAGAGGTATTGAGATTTGTTGGACACATTGGAGGTACATTTTTTCAGGTCAACTACTTCATTTACACCAGTTTCTTGGGATTGCTCAATATTGACTTCTTTTGTAGCAACAACAATAACTTCATCACAACTATCTTTTTCAAGTTCTATAATCGCCAACAGCTTCACACAACCACTCCTTGGTTATGGTATTGATTCATCCTTCTTAGGTTTCTTTTTCTTGTTTGAACTTTTGGCATCCCCATCTGGCACATTCAGTCGATGGATTTCTTCTCCAGTTTCAGGGTCTGTTATAACTACTCCCTGTCAATACTGGGATCAGGTTCATTTGGGTGCTTTTGCCAGAATTGAAACGATAGGAACCCAAATACGCAATAAGTGTAAACGCTGGGGACCAAAAGTGCAAAAACCGTATTTTAATTCTTAACTAAACAAAATCCTTAATCTCAGCAACGTGCCATCGCCACTGGTACTTCAACTGCCACCTCTATATTTTAATTTACCGCCCTTACGCACCATTTTCTACAGCCCCTTCAGAACCCATAAACCCTTCTCCCTAATATCTGAGAGGCAAAGGCCCCAAGCCATCAAAGAACTCCAGAAGACCCTTACAAACTATCTCCACAGCTCCCGCTCCGTGCTGTTCACTCGTGCTGAGCAAACTTCCAACGACTTCCTTCGTTCCTTCAATAATTCTGCAGAATCTTCTCTGAAGTGTCCTTCTCCATCGTTCGCCAAATATCGGTTTATTATTGTTAATATAATTGGGATATTCTTGGCTTTTTCTCAGGTTTCATAAAGTGAGATGTATGGGCTGTTCAGTGAATTGAAAATTGCTTTTGTGGATTGTGATTTGACAAGTAGCGTGGAGGGCACTGTGAATGCAATTCTTGAGGCTTGTAGGAAAATTTCGGTGCTGTATGATTTGGGCAGTGAGATGGGCAATGTTGCGTTTTTAATGGATAGGGGCAAATGTCTTTTGTTGATTATCCGAAAGAGATTATGGTTAGATACTTCCTGTATATATTCAACATGGAACGATGCAATTGATTTGTTGCTCGATTACCTCTTTCGAGGCTGCAAATATTTGGTTTTGATCTGGAGGGTCTGGAATTTCAATAACCTTTGAAGTCCTGTGAATGCTAAGGTTAAATGAGAGAGGAGGCTTGAATTAAACCATTGGGATGATGAGAAATGAGGATTACTCCTCTTTGGGTGCTTGTGATATTTGCTGATTGGACGACGACTTGGATAAATATTAAACAGACAACTTGATGAAATTTCAAGCTAGAAGGACACGCATCCATGCAAATAGAAAATTAAATCTCTTAAATGGCATATGATTGAGAGAGATCAAGTTTACAAGCATACTTGAACAGAATAGCAGCCAACTCCACTTTGATTTTGTTCTTAGTCTTCACCACGGGATGGATTTCTTGAAAACTCGTGGAATGACGAGTTTGTTGGCTTAGACTCTGAAGCAAGAAAGATTTCCTGAACAGAAAGCTTAATTCACATGCCAGGATTATGAATCCTCTCATATTTCGTTGATATTTTCCCAAGTTTACTGTGATAAGACTGAGAGGAACGCATGAAACCAAGATACCGGTTCCATAATTTGCTCGTGGAATAGGGTGAGTAAAAAGAATATTCTGTCTGTAGCACGACAGCACTAGTGAGAAAAAAATGGATCGCTTGCATTTCTTGATTCCATTTTTCTATCACAAAGAAGAGGCTGAAGAGTTCACTAAACAAAGGTGCAGTACAACTTGCAAGGAGACACCAACCTCTCAAATTCACTTACTTGTAACAACTGATTTGATGATTCACTTCAGCAAGGCTACTAAATTGCAGATATTGCTCTGTGCGTATCTGATCACTGACACCCAAAATCCTACAGGTGACTCGCTTAGTATACAGTTTGGGATAGCATGCAATTCCGTGCATGTTCTTATAATATACTTGGAATAACCTTTTTATGAGATGTTTTAACTTCAAAGCAATCTAGTTTGACTTTGTCATAACTCATAATGTATTGCATGATTTACCACAAAATCTGATTGTCCAATGGACTTAAGTTCACGCAACAGAGAAGATGGTATAGTAAGGATCATAGAAGGGATCAAAATAAAGAATTTTGATTATTTTATCCAATGGACTTGAGTTCCTAGCACTTAGCTTGAGTTATGCCTTGAGGTTCCCCCATACGAGGAATTTTTTTCAGGCTTTGAGTGCATTTGTCAAGGCTTATGCCTTAATTTACTAACGCATACTCCTCACAATGAATAAGGCATGATCTCTGAAGTGTTGTTGACCTTTCACGTTTGTATTACCAACAATAACTCTTAGACTGTTGTTGATATCCCTAAATGTTTCAATGATTTTCTTGGGTTTTGTTTAGGTACAACCCAATCTTAATAACTAAATAGAAAATAATTGGATAGAACTAAACAAGTGAACCTCCCGTGTGTGAACCGAAGTGTGATTCCCTCAACTGAACTGGCAACTTTTCGACGTCATACACATGATGATGCCAGGAGACTTGCAACATGCAACTTCACCCATCTTCTCTTTCTTCCATGTTCTTCTTCTTGTTGTAATGTATTTTAGTTTGTTTTCTACAAGTTTTATTTCCTTCTAAAGTCAAACAAATTTGTTACATTACTAGTAAATCATATGATTCGTTTTGGATGTTTAGTTCTGGTCGCTGATTAGTGGTCTTGTCACGTGATTATTTCTTTGTTAATTAATTATTTGCGACACTTTGTCTAGTTGAAAATTGAACTTTTATTTTTGTTGAAACGTATATAGGTTGTTTATGATTTCTCCTCCTCCTCCTCCTCCTTCTTACACCTTAAAGTTCCCAGTCTTACGCTTCGTTTCATGGTGGCAAAACACCTAGGTTCCTGATCTATCCTTTTTAAACATTGGTTAGAGAAAGGGGATTCTTGTTGGTAAGCAAAAATTTACATATCTTGCATTGCAGGAAAAAGAGTAACTAGTGACCTTCAGGGTTATACCTCTTTATAACATATTGTAACTTCAACTTTCATTCGATAAACGTAACAACTGTACCTCATTAAAATTGGCGATATGGAGAATAAAGTATGAGGGCAGAGTTCATTTGCAGGCACCACCCCCGTCCCCACCTACCCCACACCTGATATTGTATTCACCTATAGTCCTGCGTACAGATTTGTGATCCTTATATCCTTAACGATACATCTCTTTTTTATCTTCCTTCAAGGCTTCCTATATTTATTTTCTACCCAAATGGTTACCAGGAGAAAAATGGAATGTTTCAATCAAAAACATTGTTGACTCATGTCGTCCAAATGATTGGTAATAGCCATGTTAACTACATGCTTCTGTCATGATGTGCAAATCTGTTCTCCTTCCATTTTCATACCATATACTGAAGCATATTTGAGCGTGCATGCAAACTCATGTTTTTCTAGTTTCTTCCCTTTTCTGCTTTATTTTTGAAGGTACTTGGCACTACTAGCTTAACAATGTCTGGAGCAGAAGCCTGAGTGTAATTGTCAAGTGTGCATAGGCTTGATTTGAAGTAAAAATAAGAACCTTTATACACAAAGTAACTAAGTTCTACGAGTTTGATAGTTTTATTGTCAAAAGTGACTGCATTGGACACTCACATTTTCACGTGTATATTCCTTATCTCCTTCAAATCTTCCTCTCTGTTATTCTGATAGTATATGTGGGAATCTGTATATTTGTGTGCATATTGCAACCTATCTGAAATGCACTCCCCTCCTCTATAAGCGTGATTTATAGTTTTGTCTCTAATATAGTCAAGCGTTAAATCACATCATTTAAAAGCTTTATAGGATTGAAGAGGGAAGAAAGTTAATTATTTGTATTTATATCTCAGCACACCTCCGTGAACTCTGTTCCTCATGTGCACGCCATATAATTTTTTAATCGCAAGCCTTATATATTGAATTTTCACAAATGGGTGACAGTGATATTTGAAATGACCTTTGATTGCCTTTGATACCATGTTAAATTACTTCATCTAAAAGCTTAAACTATTAAAGAGGGGAAACTCTATTTAATTATATTGTCCTATCTAACCACCTTAGTAAAATTTAAAGTTCTTAGGGGGAGGAGGTATTATCAATTTTATTAAACACTAAGTTAGAAGTGTATTTGAACATTACAAAATTGAATTAAAAATTCCCCTTCCGGTTTAATTGTGAGTTTAAATTCAAAATCATCTGAAGTGATCTCGCAATTAAATATATTCTTAGAGTTTTTTTTTTCCCTTGCTTGCTCATATTCGTGTTTGGGAAAGCCTTAAACTATTAAAGAGGGGAAGCTCTATTTAATTATATTGTCCTATTGGACCACCTCAGGAAAATTTAAAGTTCGTAGAGGGAGGGGTATTATCTATTTTATAAAACACTAAGTTAGAGGTATATTTGAACATCACAAAATTGAATTTAAACTTTCCATTCCTGAATAATTGTGAGTTTAAATTTAAAATCAACTGGAGTGATCTCGCCATTAAAGATATTCCTAGAGTTTATATTTCTTCTTTCTTGCTCGTATTCGTGTTTGGGAAAGTAAATAACTAACGTTCTCTAATACAAACTTGATTTGGCTGTTATCTTTGATTATTCAAATTGAATACAAGCATTGATGACAAACTAGCTGTCCCTTTATATAATGGCATTTAGTGCCAGTTGGATTTTCAGATTGTGAAGATCCAAGTTCGGTTAGCAGTAATTGGCGATAGATTAGTGCGATAGTTCAAAAAGATGAGCTGTAGATGTGTAGCACTACAGTACTTGGTTTCTGTATAATTTTGGGGAGAAGGTTGTGTACAGATGTGACTCTATTGCTAATTCCGAAACTTTTAAGACAGTTTAAATTTTGAATGCTGCCATAGTAATCTCTCTCTCTCTCTCTCTCTCTCTCTCTCTATTGTAACATACTTTTTGCCAGTAATATTTCTATGCAAATAAAATGCATCCGTTCAAGTTAATTAGTTTAATGTAATGCCCGTATATAGCAAAAATTCTGGAATAATTTTCTTCTATTTGTCAAACATGTCATTGCAATATCGAGGTTAGGTTCCTTTTGGGTGATTGCAAAAATAACAAATATCTGCTTATCCCATTAGATATGCGGAGGAAATTTTGAAGAATCCTGGCTTCATAGTTGAATATTAAGGTTATTTTTAATAAACCTATTCTTAGAGCCTAGAATTTTTAAGTGGAAAAAAAAAATCTTGTAGAATACATCACTGAATGAAATCAGATGTGATATATTCACCCTAATTACTACACTTTCTTCACTCTCATGATGCTTTGGATAAATTTTGAAAACTGCAAATGGCAAAAGAACAATAGGTTTTTAGTCTGGAGATTTTGGTGCAAAGGCGCGCACTTCTTGGCAGACCTATCCAGGAGTGAGGCCAACAAGATTTGCCCTTCACATTACCGTACACATCTGGATAATAATCTACTTGCATTATTTGCTTGTCAAACTAATCCACCATCCCTAATTTTCTTCCATAAAAACCTCACCGAACTTAATTTTTGTAGTCCCGCCAACTGGCCCTTCCTTCACTGCACCTATAAAAATTGCCTGTGTTCTTTCTCTCCTCATTGTTACACCACCAGCTTTACTCACATATTCTTTCTCTCACGTCTCTCTGTGTTTCACTCTGCAATTCCAAGCCTGCTCAGTTTTCTGTGTTCTAAACTCTCATCCTTTTTCACATATGCCTGCTTTAACTTTACATCTTTCAGTAATCTTAAAAACAAGAGTAAGTCTTGATTTTGTTGTCCTTTATCCTTTTTTGCTTCGCTAATGTTTTCTCTTTTTGCTTCCAACTGGTTTCAAGAACATGTTACTCAAAAAAATTCTCTACATGCATCAACAATATCAGAGAATTTCCTGATCAGGAAGCTTGAGAATCTGAAAACTGGAACCGCTTTTTCTTGTTTTTATATGTTACATTTATGGTGAAAAAGGAGAGATATAACCGCCTAAATTTATTGGGAATAAGAGCAAGTGTTTCAATGCCATGTGTCGGTTCCTATATTAAAAATATAGAAATGAATATCTAGCAAATAAATGTAAAATTCTTAAGAATCTAAATTGACGTGTCCCCTCCGTGTCCATGCCCTATTTTTGTGAAAAATCACGTGTCGGTGATTCGAGTCGTTTCGTCTCCGTGCGTGTACTTCTTGGATTCTGTTTCTCAATAACACTTGACCCTGTTGAAGACTTATATGTATAAGCATTTTTTTAGCAAATTACATCTTTCTCTTATTTCATACAGGTTTCTATTGTGGTTTCCTTAAGGGTTGAGTGGAAGAAAATCCAATTATCTTCTACCCATGTGAGTACATTTGAAACTCATTTCCTTAGTAGTTGAGATACTCCCGGATTTGTAGATATGACTGTATAATTTATTTATTTTCTCAATAATTTACTCCTGCATCAAATGCTTTTCCTTCTCCAATTATTTTTTTTCTTCTCTAGAGATTCAACTTCAGTTTTTTGAAAATAAATGACATTGTGATGATTTTATTTGTCATTGAGTATCGTCCTTCTATCCTTATTTTCTTCCCTATTGACTCGTATATGATCTAAGTTTCTTTGGGCACCTTCATTTGAAGAAAAATCGCTCAACAATGGTAAATTGGCTCGATTAAAAAGAGTATGGCTGATATTTTTTAAGGTGCTTTCACATGAAAATTAATTGGTCTATTTAATTTGAAACTACTCTATCACGTTTAATGTTGCTAGTTGTTTCCATACTTCGTTCATTTCTTCTTTTTGGGATCCTTGAGGTCTTTCATTGGCTAATTCTAAAAGTTACAATTTGTGTAGTACATCACACGTTCGTTTATTTAGATTAAATTTTAATGTCTCTGGAAGTAATTATACATGTTAAAATTATTAGTTTCTAGCAGGAATTCATTGGTGTAAACATCTGTAAAATTACTTTCTACATCAAAATTCTTTTTTAAATACTCTTTAATATTGCTCTATAGAGCTTTATCTTTCTTCTTCATAAAACTTAGGGTCGAAAATTTAAGAGGTTGAACTGCTCAATACTAAATAAATTCAATGTAAGAAAATTGGCAAGATTACTTTGCCGATGTCACAGTGGGTTGAATTCATAAATTAAGCATTAGTACATAGCTTGTCCACAAGTTCTGGCCTGTGTTTTGGCGCACTGTAGTTTCCTTCTGAGAGAGAGAGAGAGAGAGAGAGAGATTGGCAATCAAAATTTGGTCCTCAAATATGGATGCAGGTATTATTACTGTTGTAATGTAGGTATTATATTTCTCCGTAATATTTTTATTTTCATATTATATGTTATGAAGTAATTGATATTATCGGAAAAGTCTTAATACATTTCTTATAGCTATTTTGTTTTTTAAGATAGATGTCAATTTTTGTAATGATTCCACTAAGTTGCAAAAAATTATAGGAAAGTTTAGTTGAGCTATTTGATTTTTAAGATGGATGTCAAATTTTATTATGATTCCACTAAGTTGCAAAACTTATAGGAAATTCTAGTAGAAAGATTTCTAGTTGGCTTTGTCTCTCCCAAGGTGTGTGTATGTGTGTGCATACACACCAGTGACTCACATCCATCGATACTCGTGCAGCATGTCAAATTGACATGCGTATGATCATCCCAACCCAGATGAAGTGCCCAGTGTACGTGTATATGTCCCTATGTTTTCTTGCACAGACATTGCGCATGGTCCACACACAGAAATGCATGTGCAGACCGCGACAGTTACACAGACCATACAAACACATAATTACTCGCTCAAATACTTGCTATTACTCTCTTGATTATAATTCAATACTAACTCAAGGTCATTTTTTTTGGGTTTCTCTATTAGTTTAATCAACAAAAAGGAATAGCAACTATGTCATCACAAGAATCATCTGGATCAAAGAAACTTCACAACTTTGAGCTTCCAAAACTCAAGTGGCAAACTGCCAGCCACCCTCGGAACAGCACACGTACTCGCAGAGCAACTCTGTGGTCTCCACAGCAGCAACCATCACCACCAGCCATTGCTGCAGCACCACAGCCATCCCAACCTATTAATTCCGCGTTGAGGGTCCAGTCATCTCTGCATGCTGTCTCCCCCTCTTCACGGACATCTTCACCATTCGTGCGGGGCTTTATATCTGAAATGGAGGCCTCCTGCATCGACTCATTGAAGAATGGCTTATCCAATTATGAGGATAAAATAGCGGAGAACGAGTGTGTAAAAGTGAAGGAATTGCTTTCAGATTCCGAGAAATTATCACAGAATTTGGCTCAGAAGATGGAGGAAACTAAGATTGTTTCCAGCGTTAGTAGTGCAGGTGGGGGTCAAAGCATCCCTGGAGAAGCGAAGGAGCAGAAGCTCTCTTTTAAGAGTAGGACTAGTTCTGAGGCAGGGATGGTGGATGGAAACAGAGAACTGCCATTAATCATAGAAGACAAGGAGAAGGGAAAGCAATTAGCGAAAGTAGATGAGGGAAAAACAATGTCACTGCCGGAAAAAGATCGAGCCAATTTATCAATGAAAGATGACAAGTCAATAGAAATTGGAGGAGTAGATTATACGGGTGGCAAGAAATGGAACTTCAGGGACAGAAACTCTAATCAATCTTCGAAGGCTGCAAGTGCAAAATTGACTGCTGGATCATCATCTACAGCTGCTGGGTCTAAAGATAAGCAGCCAAAATCTGCAGGGAAGAGTGGTCTAGGAAAAAAGGAGAGAGAAGATGGAGAGAGGTCCAATTTTCATAAGTTGCCCAGCTTCTCTCTTGAACTTAAACCTGAAGAAATTGCCGCGGATCTGCTTGCTATTACTGGGAAAATGCCCTCCAAGAAGCCAAAGAAGAGGAACAAGAATGTTCAGAGACAGATTGGTGTATGAACAATTAATATCTTTTTAGTGATTTTGAATTTCATTTTTCCATTAATGATTTTTTTTTTAATTTTTTCTAATCGTGATTGATTATGATGTTCTTGCAGCTAATTATCCCATGTGGTAATTTCGAAACAATAACCATAGACCGATATAAAGTGTGTGAAAATACGCGAAAGGTACATCACTAATTTCTTTTATTTTTTTTAAAAAATGTTATCAGACAATAATGAAAAAGAATAACGACTATCAAAATTTATGCTAATTCTTGCAAAATTTTAAATGGTTGTGCTTCTTGCAGGGCAAGTAAGACTGTTTCATTTGGTTTTCTTTCCATATTTTCTAAACAAGTTAGAGGGCTTCTGCTGCTGATTTTTGTGCCATTAGAAGGTACAACTTCCCACAAAAAGAATGTGGATCTTTTATATGATCCTTTATCTCGGAGAAGTCCTGTAATGAACTTAATGAAGTTAATTTTAATTTTAAGTTTAAAGTTTTTTAATGATATAGCTTTATTCTCAAGTTATCTGAAAAAAAAATTGCCTTTATAACTCTATATAGCTGCTCTTTTGTAGAATTACTACATGGCTGCTTGTTGGTTAAATATCTGTGCAAGTATAGTGCTAGGATAGTGTTGCAAAAGTAGGCGAGAATATGTCATATGGATTGTTGGTGCCAGTTCATTTATTATTATTATTTTATTTTATTATTTTTTTTTGGAAAAGCCAGTCCATTTTAGACAGTGGTTTTTTGGCCATGAAATCCAAACCTTCATGGGTGTTAGGATTTCCCTACCCTTGTAATATATGAAAAGAAACTTTAACAAGTAAAGGACCCCGCACTATACCTTACCTCCATGAATGATACAACTATGGGATATTGGGGTAAGTGTCAAACTGGAGGAACGATATGGCGATGGGATATAGGGGTAAGTATCAAACCCTTCAATAAACTCCCTAGTTCAATATTGTTATTACCACTTGCCTGTACATTAATCTGGTTTTCCGTTGAGCGGATGAGGTGCTTCTTGGAATCACTTTATTGGAAGTTATTAATTTATTTTCTTGTATACTGTCCACAATTAGTTTTCACAAATTACATGATTTTGAAACGCTTAGTAGCTGGTAATGTATAGTGACAGACTACAAAATAGATGTGATTGAGATCAAGATTGAGATAAAGAGAAGTGTTAGAATTAAAGAGTTTGATTTAAAATATATCTATTTAGATT
>CAIGRK010343448.1:0-11919 GCA_903798315.1 Fraxinus greggii | reverse complement strand
CGTAATAACTAGATAGATTAATTAAAATAATAAGCATGGATATGAAAGCAATAAGTAAATAGGGATAAAGAATGCGAAAGATATAATTATGGAGGTTCGATCCAACGCCATGATCTACGTCCTCCGTTACCAAGTTCTCCGATACGAGTAAGACCAATTTCACTATGTTGATTGACTTGTGGTGCAATCAAAACATTTTACAAAGCTTTTGGTGATTTGCAAACAAATGAGCATCGATCCTTATACAACGTTGAGTTTTACGAGACCTCAACACGACCCACAAGTTTAAAGAGATTTAAATTTACAAATTGAAACTTCTCTCTTAATAAATAATATGATCACAATTAAGTACCAAGAGAAATATGCTAACACTTTAATAGATAGCAATGAATGAAGCTCAAGTGTTAGGTATGAAAAACTTTGATGAGTAGAATGATTTTCAAGAGTTAATTTGATCAAAAGCTTTTCAAGAATAAAATGATTTGATAATAAATGATGTGATCAATCAATACAATTTTGCTCAAAAGAATCTTACTTGAATGCTCTTGAATGTATATTTTTGAATGTAAAGTGAAGTAGTATTTATAGCAATCAAAACGTCAAAAGTTCTGTCCAACCGGACGATTCCTACCGGATGTCTGTCACTGTACCGGATGACTGAACTAGCCGTTTAGCATTAGAAATCAACAACGGTTAAAATTTTGATCATTGGGGCACCGGAAGTCCGCCAGAGCAAAAATCTTCAGTTTACTCTTTTCTTGATTATTTTTCCAAGTGTACATGCTTAAGGAACACATTCACTTAACTTTTCAAAATGAGTATTATTGGTAAAGAATTCAATAGTCAATTGGAGATTTGTATCATATCGAAAATAATTTTCTATGCAAGCATTTTTGTGAAAAGTTAATCTTGTGCATATAAATTTGACTTACGAGCTTGTAATGATTCATTCCTAAGAATTAAAGTGTTTTACCTTTACATATGGATTCAAATCATCTAAATCTAATGTCTTCGATTGATTTAGCATGAGTGCACGATTTGTTACTCGATTTTGAATTTGGCACGAATGCTTGATTTGTCTCAGATTGTTTTGATGCGAGTGCTTGATTTTCAAGCTTGATTGTGAATGCTCGATTTCCATCAGGTTCACAACATGCAACAATGAAGGCTTGAATATAAATTTAGGGATAAGAATAATTTGTTTATTATAATCAAAACTCAAAATCAACCATATGTCAACATATATGAGATCAAGAAGTCTCTTTATTCTATTTTCTAGTATTTGACTTTATACAAAATAAATATACACAAATAATAAAGATGGACGGAATGTTTATATGACTTGTACATGCAACATACTGTTGCAAAGAGGAGATCCTAACCTCGTATTTGATATTAAGATAATATCAAAGACTTCACTAAACTTGATCTCAATTGATATTCTTTAAAGAATGATCTCCAACTTGAACTGAAACGTGATAGTTTTGTTCATACTCATGGTAGTGATGTTTAACTATGGTTCTGGATATTTGTGCAATGATTATGAAGTTTTGAGTTGAGAAAAACATTCAAAGTTGTAAAAGCTAAACTTTCGTAGAGTATATCTATTCGAATTTCTTTGCGTGCTATAATTAAAAGAAATAAAGATGGAACCTCATTTTTTTCATTATATTTAGATAGATTCACAGTGACGACCTTGAGAATTATTTGAGTGCGTAAATCTCTATGACAAGAGATCAATGATCTATTTAATGAACAAAATTTTTTTATTGGATTGACTATTCCTTGATCACCAATAATTATATAGTCTATTGGATAGAAGGAATGGAATATTGCTGAATGTCATGAGACTTGAGATAATTCAGTCCAGTTTACGTTTTTTTGGGGAAGAGTGTTGATTAACTACAATGTTTCATCTAATGGAGTTCTCTCAATGTTAGTACCTTTAGAATAAATAAGCTTTGGACACGTAGATAACCAAATATGGGTGATCTTACACTCATAATCGACTACGCAAATTCTTGATAACGAGTTTGGGACATGAGTCTATTAAAATGAAATGTATATCTATAAGATGCACATGAGACTCTAAAAGGGTACTTGTTCATATTGAAATTATAGGTGGATATCGAATCATAAGATGTGATATTAGACATCTTTCCTAGTAATGGAGAAAACTTTGGAGAATATTATTGAAATCAATATTATATGTATTGATGAATCAGTTTGACTACAAAGTAGTTATTTTAAGCTTCTGATTCAAGTGTGAGTATTCTATCTCCGAGTGGGAGCAATCTTTTGTCAATAATTTTTGATTTAAAATCTCCTTAATTATATGATACATGAAGGAAAAAATCGAGGAAAGTAATAGAACTATACGTATGGAGCATAGAATTTCAATTTTTTTTGGGATACAGTAGAATTTCTAATTGGGCATTGAGTTTATTGAGAACATTCAGATTCCTAAAAACTAAGTAGAAGTCTAATGAGTTTATGATAAATAAAGCTCATTTTTCAGAGAAATGTTATACTCAATATAAGTATATTGAGTTAGGCAGACTTCTTTCTTAGTGGTGAGATTCACTTCTATATGTCGATGCTAGCCATAATTGTGTGTTTAAGGTTAGATTATACCAAATAGACTTAGACACTCTATTTTCATTCTCAATTGAGAATTGATTGAAGATATCTTCATGAATCGATTAATAGAATTCATCTTAAAAGCTTCTATAGTTTGTCGTAAATTTATAGTTACACTTGTAGCTTAATGTAGTCATCTTGACAGTTGTACTTGAGTTTAAACAGGATTTAAATCTCATATAAGATTTCATCATGTGGATGAAGATCATTGTATATATGTAAATATCTGATGATAGGTTGTACTTCTAAATTTGATGTTATTGACATTGTATTGGCATAGCATGAGGGGAAGTGTATTGAGATCATTTTAAAATGGTTGTCATCTATCTTTAAGAGGAAAGAAGTGGGTTTAGCAACTTTCATATTTTGTGTTAAAAAGATTATTCTAGTCTTCTTGTTGTCACAAGATTTTTATACTATGACAACTCTAGAGTATTTTTGATTGTGGAATTGTTACCCTGTTGATACTCCTATATCGAACAGCAACCTGATGAGTATGGCTCACTCATTGTTTTGTTACCTCTTAAACTTGTTGTTTTGATTGCCTTTAAGAGTTTTCAGGACGTTTTAATGTGTATTTTAATGTTGTTTTATATGTTAGGTAAATTTGTGTGAATGGTGTAAAACTTGGAGAAAAGAGTAATATTGACATGAATCAAGGAAAAATTGATGTTGGTTTGATCAAACTTGATGATTGGGGGCTAAATTGAAAGAAAGAAGTGAATAATGATGAAAAATTATGAAATCAAAAGTTTGAGGGGATAAAATGAAACTTTTAATAGTTGATTCGGGCCACAACTATATTTGAAGATTGCTAGGAGTCATCTGGACGCAATTAGAAGTCAAAAAGGAGTGAAATATGTTCAAAAAATTTTCACAAATCAATTTTCAACCGCACAAATATGTTCCAAATTTTTAGCTAGAGATTGAGATCCATTTTTGACATAGTAAATGTTCGAGTTGGAGAAAGTTATCTGACGTAAAGTTATATCCTTTTGAGTTATCTTTTTAATGCATTTTAAGTCTTGTTGGGAGAAAAAATTATGATAAAAATATTGAAAAATGCGCAGTGCCGATTTTTCCACCCGAAAGTAGGCGCTGTAGCGCCACTATTAATGAATTTCAACAGCATCATGGCATCGTAGCGCCAGGCTTGTAGGGTGAGAAAAAATGATTTTTACATTTTGGGCTATTTTTAAATCCCAATCCAACCCTAACTCTTCCAAAACTTCATGATGATATAAATACAACCGTAACGACACTTTTCAACGACAATTCATAGAATCAAGAGCAAGAATTGAGGGGGACAACACATAACACGACCATGTGAGTCTTCATAAATGTCTAAAGACTCCATAAGTGCACAAAAAAATATCCAGACAACCATGTCTCATACGATTAGGAGTTAAAAATATGCTATGATGTATATTTATCCTAACATTTGTCATGACATGGATCTAGTCACTAGGCATTGATGCTATCCTTAAAAAGGGTATTGTGATATCTGAACGTTATTGCTGTCAGCTATTCTATTTTTTTGTTGAATGAATAACTTGTTATTAGAATAGATATGCAAATGACGACTAAAGATGAGAGTTAGTCGAGCACAAATTGTACTTAGACTTTTGCACTCTTTCTATATAGAGTAGAAAGAAGCATAGCTTATAGCGTATATCTTGGCCGCTGAAGAAATTATTTTGTATAAATATATTGGGCATCTAATGATATAGTTGAGAATATGATATCCATAATAATTATGCAATTATCTCATGTGTTGAGGAACTCAAGTATCACGATGAAACAAAACACTCGATGGTATTTATGTAATAGACATTAGTAAATAAAGTGTCTTTGTGATATATCTATGTAAATGATGATATGTAATCGTCATACTCTGGAGATGTCTAGAGATATACTTGCTCGTAATATCATATCTCTAGAATTGCTTAGAATATGATACTTAGTATATCAGCAAACTCTTGATTGAGTTTTGTGTGCCCATAGATGAACAATTTTGAGTTCATGTGTAATCTATCATTGGGATTACGAGACAATGATTTTCATGCACGTATAAAGTATGTTAAACTAGTTTAGATTGGCTCACTTACAAGAACAATTACCTCAGTTACTTTGGAGTGTGCTAAGATGAGACAAAGTGATTATGTTGTATACATGATTTGATCCTCTTGATGAGATTACAACAAGCAATCGAAGTGAATTTTGCTATCCATTAAACCTATTTAGTAGCCAGACCGAGTTCTCGATTTGAGATGGCCTAGAATAATGAACATAAGGAGAACTCAAGTTAGGTATTGACGAATACTTGAACTAGGATCTGTATGATGTTATTTGTTTATAAAGAATACGACATACGCCTTAAGAAATGGAGAAAACATTATAGCACTTGTTTCATATCACGTGTGCTTTTACAGCCAATATTGGGTAAATGAGTAAACGGATCCATGCTTCAACATTATATGAGATCTTCAGTTTTATACAGCCTCATATATACCTTATGGTGTTTGACTGTTTCTTGAGATTTTATTTGAGTATTGCTACTTTAGCATGTTACCATTAACTATGATTGATTCGGTTTGATGTGACATATTTCGAAAATCAGTTAAAATTTAAAGTTGAACGATTGAAGTAGGAAAGTAAAACTATTTTGACCAACATTTATATTTGTATTTACTAACTGGACAATTGCATTTAACCATTTAGGGTATAGAACACAATTGTGAATAAAATGATACGGTTCAAGTATGTTCCATAAATGCTCGAAGGATCAAAAATACATGAATTAATATTGAAAAATGAGTTTGGGTAATAGAGTTACTATATATCTCTAGCATGTTTATAGTACTGTGAGTTCTAATATTACTTGTTGGTCGCACAATCTATTTGCAGTATAAATTTTTATAAGATAGTTCTTGAGAAGGATTTAAGGTGTGACATTCATTGTCACTTGTGGTTCGTGTCAAGTCCATCATGTACGAGTGAGATATGTTGGAAAATACAAGTTGGGTATCATCCATGTGAGGGTGACCTGACCCATAAGTCATTAAAGTGAATTAGGAGTGGTTTGAATGAATTGGAAGGAGTGGTTTGAATAAAATTCAAACCAATAACTTCTCTCAACTCTCATCTACTTCCATAATCTTGAAATCACTCTCGTCACTTAGAATTGAATGATGAAAGAGAAAAGATGGCAATAAAATGTGTGATATTCGTATGGAAAATCACTCAAAAATAGAAAAAATCCTAGAACCACATATATGTCATGAAAACTCACAAAATTAAACATTTATATTGTGAATGAAAATTCACTTTCCATTGTGGTTAGGATTGGGACCATTGGAGAACAAGAAAATGCTGATTTTTGAGCTTGGAAATGCAAAGTGATTTGGCCATTCAAAAGATCTTGAAATTTATCATTTTAAGTAAGGATTTTTGACCAGTAATTTATGATTATGCATGTTGCGAATTCCTACACAAATAAATGTAATTTTATTGTACAAACCACTAAGATTCTATAGATAACAATCATGGGACTACTCATTGTCCAATAAAAGGTAAAAACTCCAAATGAACACGATGCTTTAGACTTTGTTTTCCAACGCCATTGAACTTTAAAATTTTATCCTATAATTAAGTACTTTCAAATTTATTTCCATGTCTTCTTAGATATGACAAAATTTAGATCAAGTTGCAAGAAAAGAAGGGGAAATCTATTAAACTATACTTTAAATTTTTTGAATAACTATTGTACTTTCATAATTGTTTCCTAGCAAGTTCATTGAACTCTTAAGGTTGTTGCCCATGTGTTACTCAGAAGCAAAGGAAAACTTAACGATTCCATTTGCCACGTCTTCAAAATGGTTGATTTTTAAGTGGAAGAAGACAATATATGAAACAATGTACAAAGTATAGTGACTATTCAGAGAATTTTTAAAGTTGATTGACTATTGCAAAACAACGTTTAAAAATGCATTAACCTGTGTAATAAGAAATCAATATGATCATATCCATTTTATTAGATTACTTTTGATGTCAAACATATTGCTGAAGAATTGAATCAAAATGGGGAAAACTAATAGAGTAGAGAGAACATCTGAATTTTGATTTGGGTTTATAATAGCATTCCGAAAAGAGGACGATGATACGAGTAATACGCATGGCCATGCCATTAAGTACGATGGATTTCGGTCATCCGAGTTCATGTAGGACTCGAAAATTAGTTTTTAAATTTTTAGCGCTATTTTTGTCATTTAATTTATTTTCAATTCTTTTAGTTTTAGTTTGTTTAAACTAGGTTTTCATGTAAACCCCTATAAATAAAGGGTTATCTCATTTTTTTTTTATTATCTTTCATTAATAAAACCTGGGAGTTTAATTTTTCATAATTTGGTGGATTTCAAAATTCACGTTCTTAAGGTTTTCGCTTGAATTCCTTATTTCACACTGCGTCAAGTGGTATCAGAGCTGGTTTTCCCATCTATATATCTCCGATTCATAAGCATGGATGGCATAAAAGTTACTATGGCAGATTTGGACGCAACAAACCGATGACTTGACAATCTCACTACTCAGATCCAGTAGATTTGTCAACTGTTTCTATGGGACGTTGGAAATAATGGTCAGAATGAACAATAAGAAAACAACAATGAACAAATTACTGAGCCTGTAGTTCGTGGAGGAAATAACATGAGACGTGCAGCAGAAGAAAATGAATCGGAGTCAGAGGAGGAGTTCGAAGCTCTACCGCGTAATCATCAAAATCGAAATGCCTTTAATGATAATCAGATTAAAGTAAATATTCCCACATTCTTTGGTAACCTGAAAATTAAGGACATTTTAGATTAGTCGATGGAGGTTAAACGGCTTTTTCAAATTATGGATGTGTTGGAGGACAAGATGGTTAAGATGGTGGCATTCCGTGAACGACAGTATGTTGCGATCAATTACAAAATATTCGGAGAGACAGGGAAAGAGTCGGATTCGGACTTGGAGAAAGATGAAGAAGCATAAGATAGGTCGATTCCTACCTGCACATTACAAACAAATTTTGTATTGTGTGTACTTGGGATGCACGAAGGGTAGTTGCACAGTATCGAACTATACCAATGAGTTTATGCGATTGGCAAAGTGGAATAAGCTGTCAGAATCCAAAAATCAGAGGACGGCAAGGCATACCAGTAGTTTGAAAGTTTCTCTTCAAGATAGAATTGGATTGCACAAGATCTGGACATTGAAGGAAGCCATTAACATGCGATGAATGTTGAGATGATGGAACCTGATAAGAGGACGACTAGGTACATGAGAGTTTCCCTACCTGATGAACCATCATCGTTAGTTCCTTTGGACAAAGTAAAGGCCTCACTACAAACTCCGGCCAACTCTAATAGAATCAATGTTTTAATCAATGGTTGATTTGGAAACAGAGGTCACACCCGAGACACCTCAAAATGCAAATCAGTATGCTAGACCCACAGGAGATATTTGTTATAGATGCAACATACATTGACACTATCCCAATAACTGCCCGAAAAGAAAGTAGGTCAATTTGGTGGAGTCGGAGATAGTGGATGAGAAAGAAGATACTGAGCAGGAAGATGAGTATGCGGGAGTTAAGTTTGTTGTTGATGAAGGTGTGGACATGCTTACTTTGGTATTTCAATGGATCCTATTGTCACCTAAGGAGGAAGAGCAGTGTTACTGCATTTTTCGACCCCTAAGTATGTGAAGTGATTGTGGACAATGAAAGCTATGAAAATCTTGCGTCAAAGCAGTTGGTGAATTTGTTGAAGTTACCTACTGCAAATTATCTTAAACTTTATTCCCTTAGTTGGGTGAAGAAAGATCATTCTGTTCAAGCTGTTAAAACTTACAAAGTACCCAATTTCATTAGTAAGCATTATAAGGACGAGATTATGTGCGATGTTATAGACATGGATGCTTGTCATATCTTACTGGGTCGTCTATGGTAGTTTGATGTGGGTTCAACTATCAAAGGGCGTGATAATATGATACTCTTTTCATGGGGCAATCATAAGATGGCTATGGTTTCTCTCAAACAGCCAGAAAAGTCTACCCAACACCGAACAAAGAGTTTCCATACCCTTACAAATAATGAGAAGGAGATTATAGATTCTGTAAGGAAGACTGATTGTTTTTTATCCAGTGCTGGTTAAGGGCCTTTTTACTGCAAATAAGGAAAAAGACAGTGTTCTGCATGAAATACAAGAGATATTGACAGAATTTCAAGATTTGGTGTTCGATAAATTGCTGAATGGGTTACCTACTATGAGTAATATTTAGCACGAAATTGATTTAGTACATGGGGCTAGCCTACTAAATTTGCCTCATTATCGAATGAGTTCGAAGGAGAATGAAATGTCGAGGGAGGAAATTGATGAGCTGTTAAGGAAAGGATACATAAGGGAGAGTATGAGTCCATGTGTAATACATGTTCTCTTAGTGCCAAAGAAGGATGGAAAGTGGTGTATATGTCGTGCCATCAACAAGATAATAGTAAAATACAGGTTTTTTCCATTCCACGTTTGGAGGACATGCTTGGTGGTTCTAAGGTTTTTTCAAAAATAGATCTTCGCAGTAGTTACCACCATATCCACATTAAACCAGGAGATGAATGGAAGGCTGCCTTCAAGAGCAAAGATGTACTTTATGAATGGTTGGTGATGCCATTCGGGCTGTCAAATGCCCTGAGCACCTTCATGAGATTGATGAACCACGTTCTTCGTCCTTTTATTGGGTCATTTGTTGTGGTTTATTTTGATGGCATACTCATTTACAGCAAGTCCGAAAAAGATCACTTGGTTCAATTGAGGTAAGTCCTAGATTTCTGAAGAAGAGTCAGATGTACATCAACCTGAAGAAGTGCACTTTCTGTACACACAATCTATTGTTCCTAGACTTTGTAGTTGGTGAAGATGGTGTACAGGTGGATGAAGAGAAGACAATAAAAACCCAAGATTGGCCAACACCAAAATCAGTTTCTGAAGTAAGAAGTTTCCATGGTTTGGCAACTTTCTATAGGCGATTTATTATGAATTTTAGCACTATTGTGGCACCACTGATAGAATGTTTGAAGAAGGGAAGATTTAGTTAGAGAGAGGAGGAAGATAAAAGTTTCACCTTCATCAAGGAAGAGTTCTGCACAGCTCCAGTATTAGCCTTGCCAAATTTCAAAAAGATCTTTGAGGTGGAGTGTGATGCTAGTGGCGCGAGTATTGGAATTGTCCTTTCCCAAGAGAAGTGACTCGTAGCTTTCTTTTCAAAAAAGTTAAGAGATGCTAGGCAGAAGTGGAGTACTTATGAGCAGGAATTCTATGCAGTGGTAATATCTATGAAGCAATGAGAACACTACTTCATAGAGAATGAGTTTGTGTTGTTCATTGATCACCAAGCCATGAATTTATTCATAGTTAGAAATAGATCAGCAGAATGCACGCTCGGTGGGTGACTTTCCTTTAGAAATTTCCTTTTGTGATTAAATATAAATATGAGAGTTTGAATGGAGTTGCTGATGTTCTTAGCAGGAGAGCCTCGTTGCTAGTCACATCAATACAGGAAATTATTAGATTTGCGTGAAGGAACTGTATGCAAATGATCCTGACTTTAAGGAGATTTGAAGAAAGTGTGTGAATTGTTAAATAATGACATATTTCTATATCGGTGATGGATATTTGTTCAAGGGCAATTAACTTAGCATTCCCGTTTCATCTCTGCGCGAAGAATTAATTTGAGATCTGCATGGTAGAGTTCTAAGTGGACACTTAGGACGTGACAAGAAAATAGCCATTTGGAAGCTAGATGTTGGAGTTATAGTCCAAAAATGTTATATGTGTCAGGTGTCAAAGGGTCAAGTGCAGAATACCGGGTTGTACATGCCACTTGCTGTCCCTCAAGGTATATGGCAAGATCTTGCTATGGATTTCATTCTGGGATTACCTCATATTCAACGAGGTGTAGATTCTGCTTTTATAGTGGTTGATAGATTCTTCAAGATGACTCATTTTATATCTTGTTGGAAGACCTCAAATGCATCACATATTGCAAAACTATTTTTTAGGGAGGTTGTTCAATTGCATGGAGTTTCCAAGTCCATCACATCCCATTGTGGAAGTTGTTTGGGACGAGTTTGAGTCGTAGTAACACTGCCCATCCTCGGACTGATGGACAAACCGAAATCACTAACCATACCCTTGGAAATATGGTTCTGAGTGTTTGTAAAGACAAGCCAAACAGTAGGATCTTGCACTACCTTAGGTCGAATTTGCATACAACAATGCAAGTCATAGTGCTACATGCAACTCCCCGTTTTCTATTGTGTATACGGAGGTTCCTTATAATGTTGTGGATTTGGTGAATATGCCCAGGGCCAATAGTAAGAGTGTGGCTACTGAACATCTAGCAGAAGAGATGCTAGCAATCCGTGATGAAGTAAAGTAGAAACTTGAGAGGACTAATGCAAAGTATAAGGCATCGATAGATTCACATAGACGGGACAAACAATTTCAAGAAGGAGATTTAGTGATGTTGTTTCTGAGAAAAGAGAGCTTTCCCTTTGGTACTTACAACAAGCTGAAACCAAGAAAGTATGAGCCTTTCAAAGTGCTTAAGTGGATTAACAATAATGTTTACATTATTGATTTACCAGCTTCTATAGGTATTTCTCGAACGTTTAATGTGGCAGATTTGTATGAGTTTCATAAATATGACGAGCCTTTATATCCAAATTATAACTTGGGGTCCAGTTTTTCAGAGGTGGAAATGACTTATATAGATCATATTGTTGAAGAATTAGATCAAAATGGGGAAAAGTAATAGCGCAAAGAGAAAATCTGAACTTCGACTTTCGCTCATAATAGCATTCCGGAAAGAGGACGACAATACGAGTAATACCCAAGGCTATGCCATGACATACGACGGATTTTAATCATCCGAGTTCGTTTAGGACTCGAAAACTAATTTTTAAACTTTTAGCGCTATTATTGTCATTTAATTTATTTTGAATTCTTTTTAGTTTTTGCTTGTTTAAATTAGGTTTTCATGTAAATCCTTATAAATAAAGAGTTATCACATTATTTTTTATTATTATCTTTCATTAGTAAAACTCATGAGTTTGATTTTTCATAATTTGGTGGATTTCAAAATTCAAGTTCTTAAGGTTTTCGCTTGAATTCCTTATTTCACACTGCTTCAAGTGGTATCAGAGCTGGTTTTCCCATCTATATATCTCAGATTCATAAGCATGGA
>CAIGRK010343332.1:0-13871 GCA_903798315.1 Fraxinus greggii | reverse complement strand
ATACTCAAAGAAAGCAAGGATGTCCTATTGGACCAAATTGTCGGACTATGGACAAGTAAATGGTCCAAAAGTCCTAATTTTTTTTTGATGATTTAGAACATGTTGGGTAGACTAGGGACACGTTGCAGAGACACTAGGAACACCATACTATGTAGACGCAATTTTTGAAAGGCGAAAAACTTGGATCAGAGCATAAAATAATCAGGTTGAAAGGAGGACGCAAAGAGGAAATTATGCAAATAGTGCAGTAAACAGAGTTATTACTGAAGAATACATCTGCCAACCACTTTTATTGTTTGTGTACCTACAAGGACCCTGTTAAAATGTTGTCCATTAGGGTTTCTTCATCTTTGAAGCACATTTGACATGACTTGTTCAAATAAAGAAAAGTTGGTGGTGATGAGATTATATATTTATAAATTATTTGAAGTCTTACCTTTTCGAAATTGCTTCTAAAATTGTTGCCTTTCAGTTTAGCTCCATACCCCGGGACTCCAAATAATTTACTGTTTCTTTGCAGTATCTGAACAAGGAGTCTGCAGAGTCAAAGTGGAAGCCTGGTGTGCAGACAAGGGTGAATAGAGAGGGTCAGAGGGACTATTCATCACAATATGACTCTCGCGGTAAACCTATAACTGCTTCTACTGCCTTTGCAGGAGGATTATGTTAAATAGAATTATATGCTTTTTAGATCAAAAATCGAGTTTGGTATGTTTATTCCTGTTAATTTCACATCCAAAACAGCTTCTTTCACTTGTATGTCTGCTGGGATAAATACCAAAGAGCCTATTTCAGAGAAATTAATGCAATATTGTTTATATATATATATTTTGTTTTTTTTATACCGTATGTTGATCGGATAAGTGGATTCAGAAATTGGGTCATTTCCTTGTGTCACTTAGCCGTGGATAATCAACTAACCAAGCTGCTGTAGGTTAAGCCATGATAATTGTTTTCTATTCCGATCAGCGATACCAGCTTTACCCAAAAAGAAAAAACAAAGTAGCAAATAAAATACTTCAGCAAAACCTCATCTGCTTTAAAATAGACAATTACTGCTGTCTTATCTTTTTACCCATCATTTTCTTAACCATCTTGTGTTCTCGTTTTGCTTTTTCAGATGGTGCTCGGGGAAGGAACTTGGCTGGAGCAAAGGAAAATGCAACCAGTCAAATTTCAGAGAAAGATCCTAGCCCAGCTCCCTTGCCCAAGTCACAGGATGCCAAAAGCAATGAAACAACTTCTGTTGCAAGGTGCGAGACTATTCTTATGACATTGGTATATGCTAATATTAAGTTGCACTTTTCTTTCATCAAATCTATGCTTCTTTGACATATTGTATAGGAGGTCTACCTCTATCTCACTTCTCAGTTCTCAGCGTTTTCACGAAGTCCTTATTTCCTTTTCCATGCAGATCTATAACTGATGATGCTAATGGTCCTTCCAGTGTAACTTCTCTTAGTACTAGTGTTGTACCTGATGCTTATGCATCTGGAGGTAGAGGTGTCAATCAAATTAAAGAAACTGGCAACACTAGGCTGGGTAAGTCAGGGGGGCCTCCTGTGGATGCAAATGAAAACCCCATTACTGCTCATGGACTCCAGATTCTGAATTCCAGTAACCATGGAACATCTCTTTCCTCAGCACCTTCCTCAGGAGTTCATTTGTCTTCTTCAGATCTTTTTGTCGTGCCATCTCAAGATTCATGTCTTGCTAGTGCGCTAGGGACTGTTAAACATGAAGTGGAAAGTCTGCGTATTCCTGTTGAGCAGATGGCAGACACTTCTGTTGAGGGCAAGTCATTTGCTGGTAGACTTTATACAACTGGGACCTTATCTCTACTTTTATAAAACATGTTTGAAATTTAATTTTTTCCTTTAATACTGTGGAAGAAGAGTTTATGAGATTTGTTTTTTTTGATATCTGAAAGTATCAGCTACAGGGGTTGGGAGCTCCATTGAACAGAAGATACCAAGCAATTGCCAGGGAGCTGAAAAGAACAATCTTATAGAATCTCTACAAACAGCATCTTCTACTCTTGGTGGTTCTTCTATTAATAGGCCTTCTTCTAATTCGAACAATCCACCGCAAGAAATTGGTCCACCAAAAGGTAACACGGGGTGATTTTCTACAATTTGAATACAATTACGTTGCTGTCTTTATTATTTTAACAAATGTTGTAGTGCTTTGCTGCGTTGTGAAATGGTGAATGGTTGCACTGAGACCTGTGAACTCTTTGAAATCACACATGATTGGATGAAGATCTTGGCACATGACATATGATTGATATCCATCATAGGCATTTTTTCGACACCTAGTGGATATCTTGGATGAATATTATTTTATTTTATTTTGCTATGATGAGATTGTTATGCCTGCTATCCTTTACCAGAATGACCAGTCAGTTCTGAGTGCAGATCAGTGTTGCGAAAGGCTTTCCCTAGGTTGCACCTTGAGGCAGGAGGGTCAAAAACTGCCCTGGGGTGATTTTTGTTCTCTCTATGGAGATATACACCCTATTTCGGAGGAACAGTTTCAAGTCTTTTGTCTCTCGTCTTTGCACCCAAGACATTAAGTGTATGCCCCCGTAGGAGTCTGATTTTGAAAAGGTTTTTGGACTGATGATTGATCCAAGTCACCCAATGCATGGTTATCTTGACCTATTTTAGTGTTGCCTTTAAAGAACTTCTTCCCTAGTTCAACATCTCTCCACGACTGGAGGATGGCTGAATAAGAAAGAGAAAGGATGGGTTCCCCTCAATAAGTAGGATCTGCAGTCGTGCCATGTTTTCAAATTCTCCTTTAGAACTTGTCTTAGATATTGTTTTGTTTTTGGGTGGCAACATCTCTTTATGATGATCACCCTGATATTCAGCCTGAATTCTATAATATGGTCATGACTGATAGGAAGAACACTTTTCCATTCTGGGTAGGATTCAAACAGTCCACCGTTAATCATCATCAAATATAGACACTCATAACTAACTGGTGGTATGTATTTTGCTTCAGTGGGTACTGGCAAGGAGTGGAGACCAAAGTCCGCAAGTTCCATTATTACTCAGAGATCTGGCTCGGTTGCTCCATTTGATGTTCCTAGAGTTCCTATTGAAAGTCATACTACATGGCAGCCGACGCCCAATGGCCTTGCCTCAAAGGATGTAACTTTAGAGCTGCAGAGAAAGTTAGATAAATCACACATTTCAGATAATCAACAAGTCATTATACCTAGTCATCTACATGTTCCTGAAGTTGAAAAGCTGGGGTTTTGTTTTGGAAGTTTTGATGCTAGCTTTGGACTAGACACATCCTGCTGTGATGCTCCTGAGAGTGATGAGAATTCACGTCTTTCTAAATATTCCGAGGCTGTTGAGGAAACTGATGAGGAGCAATCTTCAAGGTCTCTCTCTCCCCTAACTTCTGTTTCAGTCACTGTTTTGCCTGATTATTTTTATTTTTAATTTTTCACTGGTTTAAGAGATCCAATTTCATTCGGTGGTCAGCGGCACTAACAGTTACTGTTGACATTTTATTTCCTTTTCCTTTTTTAAAAATTCAGTGTGCTTTTGATCAATGGAATTCCTTGGCCAATATAGGTGTGGTTATTTGCGAGACATTGCTGTTCTTTCCATTGATAGTTCAAATATAGATGTAGTTCATATTCAAAATGATAGTGTGACTGTGAGCGACAAATTAAATGTGTATAAGCCCATTAAGATCAAAAGCTTACTGTCTAGTCTTCAAAATATTCTGCAGTGTTTGAATATATTAATTACGACGTGGGAATATTAAATTTACACGGTAATCTTCCAAACAAAAAACGAAGAGAGGAGCTAGTTTGGATACTGAATAGAATTTTTGTAAGGTTTAAGTGCTCTTTATAGCCTACAAAATGACTTGTACTTGAAGGTCTAGAACAATGTTTCACTTCTCACCATCCTGTATATGAGAGATTTCTTGTATTCATGTCAGACGTGCGTTTTGGTTAAAATTTTCATGCATGCTTTAGCTTTTAATTGCCGTATGTCACCATCTATTTTTCCTTCCTAAATATCGCACTTTTATTGGTTACAGCCATCAGAATGGACCGGTAGCTGCAGAGGATACAGAGAGAAAATATACTTATCTTTCCCAATCTTCTCATGGACCCAAAAATTTTCTACCCAGTGATGGTGAAGTTTCATTCTCTGTTCTTCCAGAATATAATGAGTCCAAGCAGGAGGTTGCTCCTGGGATTCATCAACTTCCTCTGGCTCATACTTCTTCAAACTATGGCTTTGGTTTTACTCCACCAATATTGAGTAGCCACCTTGCACCCTTGGAAAGTTCTGAATCTCAAGCTCGTGATGTTCCTACATTTTCAGGCTTTGTTGTTTGTCTTAAATGTCATTTATTTATATTTCTATTATTTTTATATTTTGAAGCTTATTTGTTTTTTAAAATATTCTTCCACCTTGTTCGTTAATTTAATGTAATTGATGTATCTTCATACAAGGAAGTGTCTGATTATTGCTTCTTAAACATATTGTGTACACGTGTGCACTGTGCACTTGTATATATTCTTTAATATCAGTTAGTAGCAAAGCATTTGATTGTAAATTTATTCTATTTACAGGCTCAGCAATCATTTGATCTAACAAGCTATTATGCACAATTCTATCGCCCTGATGCGGATGGTGATGGCCGCACTTTGCCCTCCAATTCAACTGAAGCTGCAACCAAGTACAATGGAAATGCTGCAGGGGTCTCTCCACAGATTTCGCCATCTCCTCAAGAGGTTTGGGTTTTTTCTTTTTGTATTTGTTTGTGTCGACACCATAATCACTCCCTTAAAAGAGCACTGGATCTTTCAAATTGTGAAGTTTTTATGTTTAAAGATATTGATGTTGTTAAAATTCATCTCGACACTTCTATTTTTCCATTAAGAACCGCAATTGTAAATTTGCCAATGATTTGCGTAGTCATCGCTCATCTGTAGTTCTGTACATTGATTGTGTTTTTGGGTACCCACACAACACACACAACACTGAGCCTGTTCTTCCAATTGGCAATTTATATTTCATGTCATTATGTAGTTGAAAAATTTCCGAATTATTTCAAAAATTTGGAAAATGCTTCTTATGACTAGTCCAAACCCTGAAGAACTTATTGCTAGAAAACTAAGGTATAGTGTTGTACATTTTGTTATAATTTTCCAAACATGGTAAAGAATCACCTTGGAAGACTAAACAAACAGTCCAATATCAATCTCTCTATATCAACCTTTTTATATATCAGAGTATGCATGTAAGATGAACCCAGGAGTGTGGCAAATGTTAGAATAGCTCCATTTAATATGCGATGCACTTCAAAATTTGAATGTATACTAATTTATATTTATATATAGACTATCTATTCTGCATGATCCTTTAAAGTGGCAAATGTAATTTTATTGAGCCACGATTGGTGTTCAACATGGTAAATAGTGAAGAATGTTCTTGTTCTTCCATGTATGGAAATAACCTTTACCATGACAAACATTGAAGTAGGTTATACCGTAAGGTGTAGGAATTCTCTTGGTATCTTGTGACTTGCGTTATTGTAATATACTCCCGAAGCTTACAGCTTAAGGTCCTTCTTACGTGAGGCCTTCATTAAGAGCCTCAAAGCACGCACTTGCTATTTATCAAGGCTTACACTTTGACTTAGTGGGTTGCGTACCTTGAGGCACAAATATTGGGAAAACAGAAGCGTGCCTTCATTTGTCTTGCTGTCTTTTGGAATTTTGTTAGTTATAGTGTTTTGGGTTTGTTTTTTATAGCCTAAAACGTTTTAAGGGTTTTGAGCTATGTTAAATACAACTCAATTTCAAAAACTAGGAAAAAAATGATATCGGGGAATTGTGAAATGAATAAGTGCAGCAGTAAGGGTAATACACCCATCTCCGAATTGAAGTTGCAAGTTTTGAGCATTAGACGGCCAATGATTAGAGACCCACGACATATATATTCATACTTTTTTCTTGTATATTTTTTGTCGTGTTGTCTATGTGGTTTTGTTTTCTTTTCTGTTAAAGTCAAGGTAAGCAAATTTTCGAATAGTTAGTCAGTTGTTCTAGACTTTTAGTTCTAGTTATGTGATCCTGACTTTGTTAATTTACATTTTCCTAGTTCAGCAATCCATATAAAGCTTTGAGTTACAAATTAGACTTAATTTTGTTGTAAAGTTTAAATGTTTTGTGATTTACTATTGTTTTATTGGTTTATGTTGAGGCTTACTCCTTAGAACACATCGAGGCTTACACCACATCTGGCAAGGCAAAATGCCTCAATACCCTGGTTAGCCTTTTTTAGATGCTGGTATCCTGTCCATTCATATCATTTTGTGGTTTCCCTGCTCTGCACATTGCTTCACATCATGTGAGATAGATTGATTGGGTTGTGGTGGGTAAATTGAAGAGATCTACAAGACTTGGTCTATGCTTTAAGCACATTCTATTAGGATATCATTTCTCACAAGTCTTCTATTTTTTTTTCCTTTTTTTTTTCTAAGACAGGATTAAAAGGCGAAGGCACTTGAGAAGTTTGCAAAATTTGAGTTGAAAACACCTCTATATGATTTTAGAGGTTATTTAATGTTTATGAAATAAATGGGTATTATTGAGGTCCAAGGACCTTGTGTGAGGTCGTGTTCAGTTTCGTATATGTGGATAATGCCTACATTTGTTAAGTAGATGTTTCATTGCGTAGTTTTTAGCAAGGGGGATAATTATGGTATTGGAAAAAACCTCTTTTGGTACTTCTTGGGGTATTGAATGAGCAGTTGTTCAGCCAGAGATTCCAATAATTGGACTTCAAAGTATTAAGTTGTCAAAGTGCATATACTCTTCTGCAGGCATGCTATTTTGCTTCGACGTTATTCTGGCACAGCACATAAATGTTCAAACCTTCTAAATTACCACGTCCTACTCGATTACTTGGCACTGCCTAGACGGCCCATTCTGTGACTGGTTGGGCCACGTGTTTTACAAGCTTGGTGGTCTGGGTGAGGGACGGTCCAAACTTATACCATATCTTTGCTAAATTCAGAGGAACAATATATAATTTATCCATCCAAATAATACCAATGTTTAACAAACTGCACTCCAAAGCTAACCGCAAGAAAAAAAATGCTATTAATCTACCACTATGCCATGTCTGTACAAGTTAAGAATATCAGCAGTCGTATTTCGACGCCAAAAATTCTTAGGAATTATTAAAAGGAAAATAATATTGACTGGAGATGAAGAGATTAAATTGCTGCTCGGTTGCAGAGGTTGTAACCAGATATAAGAGAGCTCAAGGCAAAGGTAATGAAAGCAAGAAAAGACAACGCAATGGATGCACTTGCCCTTATCGTGAACTCGTCTTTCCCCCATGTAGATATCCATCCGTCCACCCTCGTTGCTGCTGAAGACGATGCCGACATTATAAGGTATGCCAGAATCTACCAGACGAGAAATGTAAAGTTTCTCTGAGAAAGTATCCAAGGAACTGGACTATAAGCTATAGTGGCTAGTTTGGTAGAGCAGGATAGTATCTGGAAAGAAAAAGAAACTGAAAAATTCATTTCTTTATAGTGTCTAGTCTTGTCTAGTTTGGAGCGTTACAGCGTACCGTTGTTGAATTATAGGACATGCTACGTGGCTTGTTAGACATATATCCCAAGGCTTGGACATGTCCACACTCATTGAGAAATATAAATATTTAAAATAAGATACTCCAGGAGGTATGCCAGACACGTGTATGTCCTAGATCTGTTGGTCTCCATAACGTCAAAAATTAAGATAATATAAAAGTAGGACATGCTACGTGGCTTGTTAGACATAATATCCCAAGGCTTGGACATGTCCACACTCATTGAGAAATATAAATATTTAAAATAAGATATTTTAGGAGGTATGCCAGACACATGTATGTCCTAGATCTGTTGGTCTCCAATATGTCACCTACACTCCGTTGTGGTAGAGAGTGTCCATGCTAAATGTAGATTGTATTTTCTACAACTGTCTGTTCTGAAAGAACTCACATAAATTACAATTATTCTTTGATAAGATCGTTGCTGTCAAATTTTTGAGATCTTGGTAGCAAAATAAATCATTTTACTTGGATAAGTAGAATTACATTCTGGCTATGGTGCACCGACATGGACACATATCTTGTCGGACACGCCGCACGCGATTTTTAAAAAAAGTACCGACACGACACGTTGATTAAATTCTTTAAAATTCTTCATTTGCATAGTATAAATTTAATTTTATACTTATTATTTTTTTGTCGAAATTTTTAAATACGAGTACCTCTTTGTTATTTAATAATAATTTTGAGTTAAAAATATATAATATGTGCGATACGTGTCCGACACAGACACGCTACCCTAGCTGAAGTATTCGTGCTACAAAGTATTCTGGTATTTGGTTTCCTTACCGTTCTTTCTAGTGGTGTGGTGTCTAATCAATAATAGTGGAGCCAATTATGTATTTGCCCACTAATTCAGAGTGTGAAGCCAATTGTATATTTGCCACTGATGTTTGTGAAATTTGATGATATGAGAATGAATTTGAGTGGAAATCATGTCTTGTTGGTATGCTGGTAGCTGCAACTTTGAGCATCTCAAAATGTTTGTGTTTGGTGGTGGTGGGCTAGCTACAGTTGATTCTTATGCTAGAGCAGCATGAAAAAGTTACTTCTGTTGGATTGTGGTTTAATTCGCATCTTTCTATGGCTCTATCTAATTTTACACTCCTTGGTTGGAAAACTGATTTATATTTTCTATTTTTCTGCCTTCCATGTATGTATCTTCATGGGATTCTGGCTTACTGCCTGTTACTTTTACAATTTTCCTTGACAGTTCTTGAAACGTTCTATGTTTACTGATGGTCCTATCTTTCAATTACAGAGTGGTGTCCCTCTGGTTTTATCCACAGCAGCTCCAACATCAATTGCGACTCAAGCTTCTGGGATTATGCAAAACTCAATAACTGCTTCTCAGCAACCTCTTCCAGTCTTCCAACATCCAACTGGGGTGCACCTGCCACATTACCCTCCAAACTACTTTCCATATGGCCCCTATTTGTCTCCATTTTATGTTCCACAACCAGCAATTCATCAATTCTTGAGCAACAGTGCATTTCCTCAGCAACCTCAGACTGGAACTGGTTATCCAACTCCACCAGGGGCAGCTACCAAATATTCAATTTCTCAATATATACAAGGACCTAACGCAGGAAATGCGACTCACATCGGGATGCCTGGTAACTATGGAACATATGGCCTTCCCATGCCCAACTATGCATCCTGTTCAGCTACAACAGTTGATAATTTAATGTCTAGTGAAGATATTTCTCCTCAATTTAAGGAAAATATCAATGTCAGCAGCCAACAGGTTCGCTCTTCATGGACTTTTCATGATCATTCACAACAATAACAATGTTCACTGATATTGGAAAGTAATTTTATGGAGTCTCTTGCTCTGAGTTTGGGGCATGATCTATTGTTGCAGTATTCATTGATACTGAAAAATAGTTTCTTGGAGTTCGAGATAAACATTTTAGGGTACTTTAAGTTCACTTTAGTACCTTCAAAGGGAAGAGTGAAATATAACTAGTGCCAGATTTATCTCGAGAATGTCTATGATGAAGCTATTAACATGATGTGACGTAATTATTCTGCCAAAGAAAATGATGCTGTCAGTCTGCCTACTCTGGTACAGGACATGATGCCCTTAAGATGAATGTTGTGGATATAAGGATATGCTATGATGTGTTTCATACTAAAATGGATAAGATAAGAAATGCAGATAGATGGCAACAAGTGGAGAAGGCACCGATTGAGGATAAATTAAGGAAATGATGACTTAGGTGATTGGGTCATGTTTTGCGTCGACTTGACATGCTCCTATTTATAAGAGAAAAGAGTGATGCTAATTAGAGAGAGGATAGACCAAAATTAACATAGCATGTTGTAATTGCTAAGAATCTGGTTCCTTCAAATCCTTAAATAAATCTAATGATGAACAAAGTGGAATGGCATATAAGCATTAATGTAGCGGACTCAAAATTTACTAGGAATAGGACTTTGTTTGTTGTCTTTGATTACTAATGCCACATTGGATTCTTGGTCTGAGCTTATAAACCTTGATCAAAGTTTTGCACCCCACCATGTGTGATTCTCCCATTTATGCAGCGTAGGCGTCGAAATAAAGATCAACACCTTAATCTAATTTCGTTGATTCCGCAGAATACCGGAAAGGATAGAAATTTGGAAGAATTTCCAAGTTTTATATAGTTAAAAAAAAANAATTTACTAGGAATAGGACTTTGTTTGTTGTCTTTGATTACTAATGCCACATTGGATTCTTGGTCTGAGCTTATAAACCTTGATCAAAGTTTTGCACCCCACCATGTGTGATTCTCCCATTTATGCAGCGTAGGCGTCGAAATAAAGATCAACACCTTAATCTAATTTCGTTGATTCCGCAGAATACCGGAAAGGATAGAAATTTGGAAGAATTTCCAAGTTTTATATAGTTAAAAAAAAAGGAAAAAAAAAAAGATCAAAAAATAATCAACACAAAAAGTGATTAGATAGTAATCCTCAGAAATGAAAACCCTATAACCTAATTAATGGAAATTATCATAATTTAAGAGAAAAAGAAATAAATAAAAAGTTTAATTACGGAAAATGAAAGATTAGGGAGTCTTTATCATTCTCCTCTGGTTGGAGAAGATTCACCCTCGATCTTGCATCACTTTTTCTTTGGAGGTCTTGTAATAGTGACAATCAATCATCCAAAATTGCTTTAGCTAAATTATATCATCAGCCAAATACACAACACTACTGAATTCACTTTTTGATAAAGCATAAACGATTGTCGGACCTAAAATTATTGATGTCTTGATTAGGCAAAATCTACTTAATGCTGATTAATTATTAATTTCACAAACTGACACACTGATCAAATCACCCTCGTGTGGAGTTTCCTTGCCACATCAATAAATTCAAATTCATGGTCCCCAATAAAAGCTTAAATCATGATGAACAACCCAAAATCTTGAGAATTCAAACAAACATGTAGTAAAACAATGTGAGAACCCACCCTAGCTACTAGTGAAGAGTCTTCTGCAAATGCCAAATTCACAGATGGGATCCCCATTAGAAACTTGCCTTTCAAGGAGAGATCGTCCTGCCTTTACGCCATCTTTTCCAAATGAGTTCTTTCCTAATTTGTCTTTACCTATAATATGCTCTTCAATCTAATCCTTTTAATAAGGACTCGTTCTTCTTTAATTCTACATATTGTACATGCGTTGGAATACTTGTTTCAATTGATCACACCCATCTTTCATATCCAAACTATCATCATTACTAAATTAACCAAAAATTACCTCGATTACTTGTACAATTCTTTAGGAATCTTAGCATTGGACTCATTATAAAAAATTGGCGGACCGTAATAACTTTAACCTAAGTTGGCTCCCACATCAGGACTAGTAGGCAAAAAGATCAGTGTTGAATTCCGTCTCAACAACATATCTAAAATCATCTCCCACAATAGCCTTTATTTGATCGCGTTGACCTCGCATGGCATAAGTTCCTCTAGCCGTTACATCCTTCGTCGGAACCTTTTGTCTGGGTGCGTGTGGTTTTGCGCCTAGGCGACCCAATGCGTCCAACATGAATTCTTGCTAGGCCATCATCGTATTGATTTGTTGCTTCAACACGTCCATCTATTGTCACAATCGTGTCACCTCTTCCACAAGAGTTCCATAAACAGCTGATCATGGTGTCGTTAAGTGCTTTTGTTGGCACTGATGCCAATTGGTGCAGCTCAAAGCGTCAAAATAAAGAGCTATACCTTAATCTAATTCCCTTGATTACCTCAATACCGAATAAGATAGAAAATTGGAATGAACTTCCAAGTTTTATATAATTAATAAAAAAACGACTGAAAATAACAATAGAGTGTTTAGATAGTAATCTTAAGAAATGAAAACCCTAAAAACTAATTAAGGGCGAAAATTATCTTAATTAAAGAGAAAAAGAAAAAAAAATAAAAAGTACAATTGAGGAAAATAAAAAATTGGGGATATGGGGAAGATTCACCCTCAAATCTTACACCACTTTTTCATCTGAGGTCTTGTAACAATGGTAATCGATCATCCAATATTGCTTTAGCTAAATTACCATCATCAGTTGATCCATAACTCCCGCTAAGTCTACATTTTTTGATAAAGCATAATAGGTATTCGTTATTATTTACCTAAATTGGATCCCAAATCAGGATCGAGTGGAGCAAAAAAATCTGTGTTGAATTCTATCTCAACATCGTATCTAAAACAGTCTCCCACAATAGCCTCTGTAAGATTGTGTTGACCTCACCTGGCATCTAAATCTTGTGCCACCACACCCCTGGAGGAATTCTGTACAATCCATCGTCGGAACCCTTAACCTAATTTTGTTGATTCCGCATGATACTGGAAAAGAAAGAAAATTGGAAGAACTTCCAAGTTTTATATAATTAATCAAGAAATAACAATTGAAAATAACACCACAAAAAGTGTTTAGATAGTAATCCTAAGAAACGAAGCCCTAAAACCTAATTGAGGACATAAATGACCGACAAATAAAAAGTGCAATTAAGGAAAACAAAAGGTTGGGAATATTTTTTCTTTATCGCCTCCCTCCTGGCCTGCCTATGGGAAGAGTGCACTAATGTTGGTGGTGAATTTGCTACTTTGCAGAATGACTGTTCAGGTGTATGGTTCACCACGCCTAGCTTGTGCATGTGTTTTCTTTTTCCTCTTGACCTATGGAACGATTGCACTAATGTTGGTGGAGAATTTACTAATTTGCAGGGTGAAGGTTCAAGTTTGTGGTTTACTACACCTAGTCAAGATTTTTCAACCTTGCAGGCTGGTTCCTTTTACAATCTTCCTCAAGGTCAACTAGCTTTCTCCCCAACACAGCCAGGCCAAGGAGCATTCACCGGTATCTTCCACTCAGTACAGCCAGTGTCATCAGCAACCGTTCACCCTCTTCTGCAACAATCCCAATCCATTACAACCCCTATTGATATGATGAGACCAACTGCCAGTGTTCATCAGCAGGCACAACTAAACTAAGTGTAAATCCCAATCTTGGACAGGTTATCAGATTTCCACAAGTTTTGATTTAACATACAAGATCAAGAAGGCTAATGCCTGAATGGAGTGTATATTTATGGAAGAATGCCATTAAAATTGGCCAATGGTGCTCGTTCTGGTCTACATGTAACCAGTAACAGTCTTTTCAAGTTAATTATATTCTGGATTTTGTCTATAGTTTCGGGTTTGTATTTAGGATAGTGAGTTTAGAAGTCCTCGGGTTTTCTTTGCATCAGTTTGGCGCACTGATGTGAGATTTGTAGGAGTTTTCCCACTATTAGTGTTTTATTTTCCGAGTTTTTTTGAGTCACTCCCTGCTGTCTTACATGTAAAGTGAATTTTGATTCTTCATAGGAAGACTTGGAACTTTTGTAACTGATTTATGCAATTGTCTGATTCAATTGTGGCGAAATTGGCATCATCTTCAAGTAATTTATCTGATTTTTGTATTGGAGGGCTTCCGTAATGCAAAATGTTTGTTGTTTTGTCAGTCAGTCTCCAAGTCAAAGTCGCGGAATAATAATTTTGGAGAATCTCGTGCATTTATATTCTTTAATAGTTTGATGTTTTGTGAGCATTCCGAGTTAGCTCATGCATAAAGTTTGGTAAGTCGAACATATTTGAAAATTCTGCCAAGTTAAATTTAAGACTTGACTTCATAAATGGTCACTGAAGTTGAAGCAAAAATATTAGGGCTTGTTCTCTTTGTCGT
>CAIGRK010343285.1:0-10461 GCA_903798315.1 Fraxinus greggii | reverse complement strand
CAACTCACTGAAGGTTCCCATTTAATCATTTTCTTGAAGTTGAATTAAGTGATTTTTTTGTCATATTTCATTCAACTTTTAAAATGTCATCTAATAATGTTACCTGCATTTGCTAATCAAGTAGGTTGTAGACAAGAATCCGATACGACAGGTGACTGATACGGTGCACGAAGCTCGGATCGATAGGGAAAGATCCAAAGAAAAATGAATTAGTTGGGGGAAATGGAAGTGATGGAGCACAAATTGATCCCAAGAAACAAAATAATTCACAAAATCCCGAGCATCTACTTATATTCTTCTCTAATTAGTTCTGCAGTCATTTTAATGCCTATTGCTCCAAATTCGCATGTCCTTCGTTTTAAAATTTGAGTCTTCTTCAAATGACTGTTGATTTCTTTTCTTTCGGTTCTCTTTTGGTTTTCGTTCCTTCATTTTAATTTTGGCCCTCTTTAGTGGATTTAACGCCTAAACACACAGGGGCAACTAGCTAGGGAAAGAACTAGAAAACAATAATTGTAGTCTCGACACAACCTATTTTGATACTGAGATGAAGAGTAGAATTGGATGTAAGGGATTTTTCACAAAGTTTGGGCCATTTAGGGGGTTTTATGTCAAAATGAAAGAATATGGGATATTCCACTAAACAAGTGAAAGACAAAGGGTATTGCACTAATTACCCATTTTTCTTTTATTAACCCGCAAACTTTAAATTTGTTTTTTGGAGTATTTTGATTTAAAGAATTATAAAAGTCGTTAGAGTTTTACTTCTTGAAATTTTGATCCAAATAGATATTCACGAGAAAATCAACCATTCTCGTTCAAATCAATCATTCGATATTGGATGGTGAACCAATAAATATTAAATTTCTAAATTCACAATATTTTTTCTAAATCAACGAATTTATAAACTTGGTCTTACAATCCTCATGTTCATATCTCATTATAAAGGAGTTTCGAGGTTGCCCAAGCCCCTGTTTGGCCTCCTTTTCTTTCTTATTTTTTCTTCTCTATTTTATTTTCAATCATGCAATCTTTCATAAAATAATATTACATGTAAATCGAAAATATTCTTTTATTTTTAAATCACACATTCTCAAAAAAACACTATTCCAAACATTAAAAATCGAAAGAATAATTGGTATTTATGGGTGCACCCAAAGAAGCCAAAACCTTAAATAACTGAAACCAATTCCCCTCTGTTTATTGATTAGGAAGTAAGGAATCCCGGGACTATGGCGGACAGTTACTTGGGACCCCCGCTTTCCTTGCCGTCCTCAAATTCTCGTTCTCATTTCCATAATCACAATTTTCCATTTCCATCCCCCCTTCTCCTTTCCTTTCCTCCTCCTTCATTTTCAAGAAACCTCTCTTCTTCTTTTTCCTTTTCTTTTATGGCGCCCGTTAATTCTTTTTTGAACAATAGTGCTCGCTACTGTCACTGTTCATCTGCTTCCACCACCAGTACTACTACCAATTGTGTCTCCAATCAGCCATCTTTGCTTGTTTTTTCAGGTACGTATCCCTCTTTATCTATTTACACCCACACACGCACTAAAAATATTTGAAAGTTAATTTGTTTGTTTTCAAGAAAAGGTAAAAATGAAGGGGAAATGGGATTTGTAATGTGGGGATTTCATTCGTGTTTGGTGTTGTTTTGGACCTCCCATAAGTACCAAATTGATCTTTTTATCGAAGAACTAAAGCCCATGAAAATTTCGTTTGTTTTGTGGTTATTCTGTTCTTGTTGCCATGATTGTAAAATATTAGAATTCTGGGAGTTTTGCTATATTAGTATAGTTGTTCCAAAACGTTGAAGAACGAAATCATTTATTAATCAATTAAATCATACGAACTATTGAAGAACATAAAAATAAAAAAATGAAACTTTGATGGAGGTTATCTACATTTCGTCAGAAATTTCTGAAATCAAAATGTAATTCAATCCATATTTACATTGCTATTTTCTCAATGGTTGTAAAATAAATTGAATAGGGCTAAACGTGTTTGAAATTTTATGCTGAAATATAGTTTCCTTGTTGAAATTTCAAAGTGAGTCATCATTGTAAGCAACAAAGTAATTAAAGTAGAAATCACAGAAAAGGAAGTATGGATGGCTCATACGAAACAGTAACCTTTAATTTAACCGCTTGGCCTAGATAATTGAGTCTTGGCTCGCATAATCATTGAACTACTCAAGTAGTCTGTAAATGCATATGAAACTGATTGGAACTTATCTTTTTTTATCACATCCCGTTCTATGAAATTTGTACTTCTGTAGAAAATAATGTGATTAAGCATTGATGGAAATTTTAAGACTTTGGACTTTGCATATAGTTCATGATTGTAATTGTGTTAGCAGAAATGTTTCACTACTTGCACTTGTCATTCCTTTTGTTTCTTAGTCCATTTAGTTAGAGCATTAAGTGCTGGTAATCCCTTTGCACATGGAATTTCTTTCATAATTTTAATGAAAAAGGAATCCACCGCTAAATATTTAGTGATGCAATCATCTAGTGGTCAAACAGACCTTCAACACGCAACCTTTTGTCCCTTTTTTTAGAGTAATGACAAGTAAGCGGTGGATTTTGGAACTTTGTCAATCATACTGGGTACCTATATCAGTAATTTTTTTAGAACTTGATGTAATGATTCTCTGCTATTCACTTGCAAGTGCAGTGATAAAATTTACAGCCTGTATGATTCTAATGCACGTTACATTGCATGGGAAAGTGTTGCCGTATCTATTTTAGACTCCTGACATCTCCAGACCATTAGTTTTCTAGTTTGGTTGATACATTCATTAATAAATGTAACCATGATACCTGTGAGTTTCATCACTCTGATTATCTAAAAACTGATGTGGAAGCTCCCATTGTTATTGTCACAATTTACCTTTTCAGATGTCACAAAACTTTGCTCCACTTCTAGAAGCCAAACTAATTTTATCTCATTTTCCCATTTTATCCACATACAAAAATAAGTTCTTAGAATTTAAAGCAATTGCTATGCATCACATACTTGAAATTTGAAATTCAAAATTAGGTAAATGGTAAATTGCAACTCAAATTTTAAAGTCATGACAATATACTCTCCCCCCTCCCCACCCCACCCCGAGATCAAGCAAAAATGATTGGATGGAGGGTGTGTAATTTTCGAGATGCAGCTGGGTGCAAGATTTTCTAATGTATTTGGAGATTTAGGCTATTTTTACCAGTATCTTTAGTCTATATGTCAAGCTTGCTAATGTCTATATGTCAAGCTTGCGGTTAGCAAGACACATTATTTGCGAGGTTTGTATTCCAAAGATTCAACGAGTAGTTTTCTGTCAAAACTATCACTGACCCAAAGTCCAGAATGGCAGATATGCAGGGTAACAATGGGTTGTGTTCTATAACGTCTTAGGAGCAGTGAGGCACTTCACTTATGTGGAACTCTAAACTTCAATGCTGCATACTGTTTCTGCAGAATGTCTGTCTTAACTGGAAACCTATCATGGTTCCTGTGGAACTGTCTGACAACTTGCTGGTGCTGCAGGGGGAACTGCCTTTAATGGTGTTGTGGAAGAGCTTAAGAATTTAACGACTTGTGTGGCTCATGTACTCCCTGTTTCTGATGATGGAGGAAGCACCGCTGAGATTGTTCGTGTTCTTGGTGAGTTCTACAGCTACAATTTAAACCTTCTGTTTCAGCTATCTTCTTGTTTCTTGGGGCTTTTGTCAATTGATGTCGTTGGAGCTGGCTTTTGGTGATTAAGCTAAACCCAACAAAATCACAATGATGCTTTCGAATCAGTCAATGCTATTAAATACTATTGATTAAACAGTAGTGTATGACGTAGCATATTGACATTTCCGAGAACCTAAAGTAGGTGAAAGAAGTACCAGTTTAAAAGTTACTTTTACTATAGTATTATTTGACTTGCATGTAATTTTATGTTATCCTTCCTTGAATAAACTTTTTTTATGGGTATGTTCATAGGTGGTCCAGCTGTTGGAGACATTCGGTCGAGATGCTTGAGACTATCTGATCAAAGTACATCTGAGGCTCTTGCAGTGAGGACATTGTTAGGTCACCGATTACCTCTCGAGGCACAGAAAGGAAAATCAGAATGGTATTTAAATCATTCTAGCTTGAATATTGCTTTCCTCTTAACTTAATGTTTTTTAGGATTGTTTATCTTCTTTATCAACTAAATTGCCTGATTGGGCTAATCAATTTTGTGCCGTGATTAGTTTCCTGTGGCTTTCATTTATCTTATTCCTACAGTTTTCTTCGAAATCCTCCCATCTACTTGCTAGGTCTTACGCTGTTTGGAGTAACAAGTGCTAATTTGAGAATTCAACAGGTATTCTATCGTGGAAGGGAATCATTCTCTGTGGATGGGTGTCTCAAAACCATATAGGGAAACTATTCGAGCTTTCTTGGTCTATTTCCAGGATCAGGTCTGTTGATATTGCCATGCCCATATTGATCACTCTTAGATTTATAACTGGAAAGTGTGTGCTCATGCTTATATGTAAATGTTCTAACCTTGAAATATTTCCACAAAATGTTGTTTTTGCTTTCTTTTACATGCCTCATCTAAATCTCATTTTATCTAAGTTTTTGGAAATTTGTTTGTTGTATGAAATTGGCCTTTAGCCTCCAGAACACCGGTAAAATTTTATTTTCTGATGTTTGGTGGACATAGTAATGATGTCTTCAAATTGGTTAATGTTGGCAAAATGGGTATGAGGTATACTCTAATTAGCTTCTTTTTTTTCAAGGGGGTGTGGGCTAAAATGGTACGTTCTAAAGGATGCCGATTTTTTATTATGATATTTGGGTTTTATTTATGGCTTAGCTTTTGTTAGTTTTTCAATCTACTTTTATTTTCGATACTCTTCATATATATGTGTGGAACACACTTATTTTTGTAGGTACTCAGGCGCTCGGAAGAGTCTTTCTGTTTCAGTAATGGGAGGTACTTCACGATTAGTGGAAACTTTCCATTTGAATCTTATTGTACCATTTTAGCATCCATTACCAAGCTTCTTCAGTTGTGCTAGATTGAGTTTTATGTTTCAAAATTCCATCCAAGGGACATCTGATGCACAATTGAATAATATATGATGTTTGTGTTTTTTTGTGATGTATATGAATATACATGGAGAATGCCCAGGATTACTAAGAAATTATATTATTGCAATTTTTTGTACAAGTTTTGTATTTAAATTGAGAACCAGCCACTATTTGTTCTCGTGCAATAATTTCTCCCTTCTAAATAAGCATTTGATTTGAGGTTCCATGTTGTATTAACCAAAATGATATTAAATGGCTATATATATTAATTAAAATACGAAATAGACATGAAAAATATTGATGAACGTAGTCCGGTTTACCTTAAATGAAGTTGTCGGAAACTCAACTGACTGAAGAAATGGCCTCAGGAGTGAGGTCAAACAGTAACACCTGAGCATTAAAAAATGCTTTTCTCAGGCTTATGCCACCAGGTGTAAAATAATGCCTGGGCATTGAAAAATGCTTACTTTAAGAAGTCACAAGAATTGGCCTCTCACTCCCAAATAAAATTGACATTCTATTTAGTATTCTACATGCTTAACATGACAGAGTCAGTTCTGTTATCGCTTATCATTGAGTTTCTCTCTGGTTTACATTATACTGTAATTATTTTCTATTAGCTATTCCAATCCTGCTCTTCCCCATAAGTTGTGAGAATTGTTAGCACGAGCTTGATTTTGTTAAACCAGTCCGTAATTGATTCTCTCGTCATATTTGCAGCATTGGGAACTTTTTCTTTGCTGGAGCTCGCATATTCTTTCAGTCTTTAGATGCTGCAATTTTTTTGTTTTCACGTGTCTCAGAAATTCCCTCTGAAAGCCAGGTCCTCCCTGTGATATCCACAAATGACAGGCTTACATTGGGTTGTGAATTGTTGGTATGTCCTTGTTTTAAATACAACACAGTGTCTTGTGGAATGTTACCGTATACGTATATCAAGCAGAAAATGAAGGAAGTGTTTTGACATCAAAATAACAGAACCCTATAGTATTCAAGTGTGAAATTGTAGCATGTGATTAGGGTTATTAAGTTATTATTTTCTCTCGTTTTTGGTTGACATGAGGATGGCACCATAATACGGGGTCAAAATGAAATATCACATCCAAGCAATGGATCCATGGAACCCGTAAATAAGGTACGATCTCCATTTATGATGGCTAGAACTTCTCATAACTATAACTATCATTATAATTTTTGTTACTTTTACGAAGGCATTGTCTCTCTTTTTAGTTGATACCTTATCTAGAACTTTATTATTTGGTAATGGCTTGATTTGTGTTAAAAAAAATCGTTTTTAAGAATTATGTAACCTAATGTTTCAACAAGATATGTAATGGGTATAATTTATTGCAGCAATTGCTAAGTTATTTATAAATAAAACTAAAATAAATTCGGCCCAATGATTTTGTTTACAGAGTAACTCTTCGGTTCCAGCCCTGCATTCAAGAATAAAACGCGTGTTTTATATGTCCAGTGAAGGCAACAATTTATTGCATGAGGTAATTGATGCTTCTCGTGCTTGTCAATTTGCCATTAAGGAATGCATAGATAAGAAAAACAAACATTGTTACAAGAAAGAATGGAGAAGAAACTCGGTAAATTTGCTTGTAATTTTCAACTTTATGAACCTGAAGTAAGATGATTAAAATTTTCTACTGATTGCAATCTTGATTTCTTCACTTTGGAAATTTTCACTTCAAAATTGACATTTCTAGTCAAGAGTCCTTACATGAGATGTGGAAGTCAATGTTTAAAAAGACTAATCAAGTATCGAGAAGTTTTGCCTCTTCGAGCGAGGGTAAGTCTCAAGAAGACGTCAACATAAAACCACTCAAATAATTTGAGACATCAAAAGAATACGAAAATATATTCATCATAATTTATATACCATAAAATCCATAATAAAAAATAAAAAAGGTTCAAAGTACCAAAGTAGTGATCACATAAAAAGAGCAGTAATCGGCTCCTGGGGATTGTGTGACTGGTTATCTCATTTAACACATTTATGTGTTTTTATGAGCAGGTCTTTCCAAATGCAAATCCAACTGTCTTAGAACAGCTGAGGGATGTGGACTGCATTATCTTTGCCATGGGATCACTATTTACTTCCATATGCCCCTCCCTGGTAACAATCTGAACCATATTACTACATATGCTGTACCATATAACGATTCATTTATCCATTGATTGTGTCACATGCTCTAGCACAAATGAGTTATTGTAAAATGATTCTAATTTTCATTATTCAAATTCTATTAGCGAAAATCAGTAAAAAAAAAAATTTTGATTATTTGAATGAACCTATGATAATTTGGTTCCATTTGCAACATGATTTCATTTTTATTTGTTTCAGCCTTTCAAAATACATTTTAACCCGTCTTATAGAAGGCTATTACATGTAATGTAGAAAAGTTAAAAGCATATGACGTGCTATTTCTTAGAAATTAGCAGTTCAGTTTGAGGTAATGAAATGTGGAAATTTGGATTGAAGGGGGGAAAAAAAAAACTACATTTGCCACATTTCGAATAGAAGCTCCGACCATTTTCTGCTGTCATGGTTTCTCCATTGACACTTGAACCCTCTTCGTTACCTTTTGTTCTTTCTTAGTTGGAAACCCGTGTGAATTTCTATCAAAAACTAATATTAAGCATGGTCCTTCTTGCCTATGATGCAAAGAGCAGAAAATTTATAATCCAATTTTTAGTACATTTTCTGGATGAACTCATTGTTCAATAGCCTGTTCTGAAGCCTGAGCACGACGAGAAACTCTGTTTTTAACCCATTGTTGGAATCTGTTCTCTTATAGCTTGTGCTCCATTTTCAGGTTCTACTCGGAATTGGGGAAATTATTTCTTCACGCACTTGTCCCAAGGTGATATTTTATCCTACTGGTGACCCTGTTTTGAGATTAGAAAAGTTGATAAATAGTATTCGGTCATTCTTCCATTGCTTACTAGCAAATATTCTGTGATCTTTTGAGTCGTACTTCACTCTGCATAGGATCCTTTAACTCAGTTATATGCCTCTAGCTGGATTTTTGTATTTTTTCTACCACATATTTTAAATTTTAATTCTTCCCTTGTCAGGTGCTTTTTTTGAACGGTACTCATGACAGAGAAACTAGTGGCTTCACGGCTTCTTGCTTTGTGACTGCTATTTCGGATGCTTTAAATCGATCTTATGGAGATCCACACAACAGACTTAAAAATCCTGTATGTAGTTTGAGGCATATACTAGAAGTGTTTGCATATAAGAAGCTTTCACAATAGAAGCTATCTTGTTTTTTAATTATTTTAATCGGTGGACATTATTGGATCCACACCTAAGAAATGTTAAGGAGATCATATGCAAATAGAAAAGCAATCTAATTGTTCACTATTAAGAGGTATGGGGGAAGGGAGGATTGGAAATAAATTTTAGATAGTGCTTTCCATTCTTCATGCTGTGAAACGGGAGAGAAAACTATTGAGTATAATATATAATATGTGAAAACATCTTTTGCAGCATTTAGTCTGGCATGTTTTATGACATCTTTCAAATGGTGGTGGAGACTTGGAGAAATACGTGTTACTTAAAATGGTTCATTTCCCTTTGCAGCCAAATGAATATATCAATACCATTTTTGTGCCCAAAGGTTGTCAAATTCCTGTAGATGTAGATTGTCTGGCTGCCCAAGGGATCTTTCACATGGTATGCTTGCATTTTACAATTTGATGTCAGTTGAGAGTTTATTAAAATAATACATCAAAAGAGTTCCTTGTTTAGATGTGAATGCCATCCTATCTTCAACATAAGTATGATAAATCTTGGCACTAGAATTATTGTTATCCCGAAATTGCTGTTGTATGGAATCTTTGTGCTCCTTTTCTCTTCTTCTTCGTTCCAAGAGTAAGGCTTGGTGATGAATACTTTAAATAAGAATTAGCATATATTACTGGAGTTCTTGCAATTAATATTTTTCACTTTAACAGGTCGATTTTTGAAATCTCTCTGTAGAGAAGGAAGTGAAAAAAATGTCAATCTGCAATATCCTAATTAACCAGAAACCTTCCTGAGCTTCAAGTATAAATCATGCATGACTAGGTCACCCCACATCCTTTTTAAAGTATCCTAAATCTGTGATAATGCCAAACTTTTTCTTGAAGATTACATGACCTTTTCCAGGTGATTTATATGGTTGTTTAGTCTTTATAAGGTGCACTGGCTTTCTTTTAGCAGATTATTATATCTGCAAAGTTTTTCGATAAATTCTGAAATACTGTTTTGTTAGTATACATATATTATTTTCCTTACAAGAAACATAATTACAACTTGCACAGATCAATTATCCCTATAAGCAGTTTAAGTATCCACAGCAATCAATGGAGCAGCCTCTTCAGGATTAAATCCAGCAAGCTTTTCTTGAGCTTCCCTATACATTTTCTCAGAAAACTCTCTTGATTTATCCATTCGTTATTTTATTTTTCCTTTTTGTTTTTTCGTTGTCTTGCTTACGTTTTTTGTGCGGATAGCAGTCTAAAAGTTCATATGGGGATGTCCGCTGGGGCTAGGGCAGGAGATAGGTATCGTAATCTCCTACTTGAGAAACCAAAGATAGATAATCCTCTTTCTCTACCATTTCAAGGATTACTGTCGAATTCTAGTAGCACTCATCTATTGTACTTACCTGTTTCACATCACAATTGAAAGCCTTTTGAATTCCCTGTCTAGTTATCAATCTACATGGTTCATAATCTGTGGCTGGTTATTGTACGATTGCATTCCTCTTCACTTACCACTCTGCATTGTGTCAACAAAAGTATAAGCTTGTGCTTGCTTTGAAAAGAGCATATGCAATTGATGTAGTGCTTGTTTACTTGTTATGTTGTATGCTTCATTTGTCTGTGCTTTTGTGCTTATTTTGGTTAATTGAAATGTTGTAGGTTACTGTTGACTCTGTTCATGATTCAAAGGGAGGTATATTGTTTGATCCTAAATCTTTAATACAAGCTCTAGCCAATCTGTTAACTAGATGCAAAAGGATGAATGTGTCTGGAATTTGATCTATTTTCGAATTCCTGATGATTGCCAAGAACCAGCAGAAGGGTTTTCACCTAGTCATAGTATCTTTTCCCTATTTTTTCCTTTTCACTGAGGTACAGGTTTGTATACTGGTGACCTTGTACTCCAAGTTTCGTCTATTGATGTACTAACTGAAAATTTAATGGGACATTGGTGGAATCAGAAACTGTTGCTCGATCACTGCCTGGTCTGTTACTGCATTTGATTGGAGGATAGGTGTGGGTATACTCCTTCGACGTGATCAATTTAATTAATCAGCCCCAAGTTCATGCATTGAGTTTTTGGTTGATTCAAGACGGCGAACCATGTGTAGCTAGGTTGAAAAAAAAAAAAAAAAA
>CAIGRK010343268.1:0-20968 GCA_903798315.1 Fraxinus greggii | reverse complement strand
AATCGAAAGATATCTAATTTTTATACAATAGTGTTACCAGGTATGAATATGTGAAAATTTTGAACAAGTGGAGGATTGTTATATAATTGTTTGTTGTTCAAAATTTGGGCCCTTTTTGGGTTGAAATGTAAATTAATTAATGATGAAATTGGAATGCAATATTGGGTGATTTTTTGCTTAACCATACATAAGCACAAGCTAAATGGCAATGTGTAAGCGCGGGTTCTCTGTAGAAAATAGAAACAATTTTGCATCTACTATGCGTACACATGAATATAGCCATGATTAAGTATGGTTCAAAAATTTAAACGTTGGATTGATTTTTTATTTAGATTTCTGTTGCCTTTTGGTAGAAAATCCTCAACTTTTCACGGGTGTTTGGAGCTTTTTTGTGGTAAAATGATAAATCTATGAATAGGTGATAGATTTCCTAGTTTGAATATGAGAAACAACATTAGAAATCATCATACATTCTACACTTGAATTTTCCCTATTCTATATACGTATTCAAACATTCGTCAAGTTTTCAACAAGTTCAACTAGAAATAATCACTTTCATTTTTGCTTCTTTTTTGAAAGCTTGTTAATTCTCTAAATTATTTGCAGGAAATCATAAAAGCATACTAGAGGAGTCAAATATCGTTTTTAGGACTGCGTATCATATACGTGTTCAAACTCCATTCTTCATTTCATCATGTTCAAGTTTCCATCTCATTCTTCTCCTCTTAAATATTTCCAACATCTTGTTTACTTTAAGTCGCTAGCTTCCATCAACTATCATAGGCGATTTACCTGTACTGATTGTGCAAAGATACTCAAGTTGATATTTCTGGTGAAACTTTATGGCCGGATTGTACGAGAAAGCATTTGAATTGTTAAAAAACGGATCATCTACAAATCAAGCGGTAAAAATGAAGCCTACTGATATGTGTGCTACCACTGCACTTACATTAATGGACAATAGAACATTTTGAGCGATGTATGATAAGAAGGAGATTGGGGCTAGAAAGATGGGTCGTCTCACAACATGAAAGATGAAATATCCCCATCTCCTCATGAGAATGATCGTGAATCTTCTTTCGATCACTCGTAAAATGAGCATCAGTCAACCAAGGCATAGTAGAGAGATGAGTTGGTCACAATTTGCTGAATTCGTAAGCGAGTTGAAATTATGAGCTAGAAACACTATAAATCACTGACTCGATTTGACTTGAATTTGCTCAACATTTATCCATTGCTTCATATACACTAGTTAAAATAATCATTCATTGTTCAATTTTAGTATCGGTTTGAATAAACAATTAGGATTAATCTATATCAACATTGCATAACACGGTCAACGTTAAAACACTACATATTCTACTACTTATCATTGTATCACTCGTCATCATTCATTGACTTCCGTTGTTCGACACCTATCCATCTTAATACAATAAGGTGTACCCAACTTACTCTAAATGTTTAGAGTTTCTTTCCATTCTTTTTCTTCAATGAAATGAATAACAAGAAACTTGCGCAATCTAATTCAATACACAACTAAGCATGTCACCTTTAACCTTGTATGTGAGAAGATCTAAGTCGATAACAAGCGTGCGTTAAACCTTTGTGTTAGTTACAGAGTTTTGTACACAAAAAAGTCTCCTTGGCTACATCCTAAACACGATCACATATTTTATGTGTTTCATCTTTACTATTTCAAATTTGTTGGATGTATATTTTTTAAAAAATAGATTTTTTTAAAGAATATGTAGTTAAAAAATAAAAAAGTTTAAAATTCACGGGTAAAATTATTTATTCGGAGAAAAAAATTTCATTAACTAAAATCAGGGGAACTATTTTTTCTTCGCTTGACAAGGTCTTAACGAGTCAAAATTTTGTGACTCTAAATTATTTGTACTCATTTTCCTTTATTTGGTATTTTTGTTCCTTTAAATTTGTCTAACAAGATTTTTAATGAATCAGTTATTGTATAAATAGTCATTCAAGGAGAGCATTGTAAGTAGTGTTTGTGAATGAGCATGTAATGCTGCAACCTTAATTGTAATTGTAAACACAAGAACATTGATTTTCAATAAAATACATACACAAGTTTATTAATTTCTCTATTTTTTCGTTTTTGCTCTCTATTTTATAATAGATAAAGATTAATTCAAAAAAAATAAAATTAAAGATTGAGTTTCTAAGACCTTGTTTGCCCCCATTATTTGTCATTATTTGATATTATAATTTTTGAAATAGTATTTTTTTTAAGAAAATGTGCTTAAAAGAAAAGAAATTATTTTGTATTTATGTATAATATTATTTTATTGGAGAACGTGTGTGATGGATAGAAAAAAGAAAATTTTAACGAGTTAATTCATAAGAGTAATGCTATTTAGCTCCACTGAAATTACAACCCTAGTTTAGGTGACGTTAATAAATGTCCAATGAGACTAAATAGCATTAATCAATTCATAATTGGTGCCAAGAAAATCAATGGCCCTAATCACTGTGCTATAACCCAAGGGACAACATGAAATTACTAAAATCTCCCTAAGTTCACATATGTGTATATACCGCGCAACTGCAAGCCCGACGATTCGTAAACCCTGATAAAGCTTAGTGACTCATCAACAGTTGGTTCGGAAATGGACTCACTACCCCCATTTTCATCATCAGTATCGCCGGCGCAGCTGGCGGTTGCTGCGTTGTTCGGCGCTTCAGTAATGGCAATCTCCGCCTTCTACTTCCACAAGCGCAGCGTCGACCAAGTCCTCGATCGCCTCCTCAACCTCCGCCGCCACCAATACGTTTCCGATTCTGATGCCGAGGATTCTGATTGTGCTGAGCGAAAGATGGACGTAAATATCTGGAGGTGTAAAAATAAATTATTAAATTCATTTGATAATAATGATCATGATAATAAGGAAAAGGAAGAGGAAGAGGAAGAGGAAGAGGTGAGGAATTATACAGTGTCGTGTTCGATGCCTAATGTGATGGTTACAAAGAATGGGTGGAGTAATGAGGATTCTTTAGATAAAATTGATTTGATTCCGTCTAATTTACCACCACTTCGGACTGATCGAAGGGATGGTACGTTTTTCTTATTCGAAAATCTCAATTATTTACTAATTCTCCACTGGAAACTAGTTTTAATATGCATTGTTATGACAGAATACTCGATTGCAGTGCAGTTGATTAAGTTCCATCTAACAAGGATAATATATGGGCGTCTGTTACCTTTTGGGCTATGAGAAGTGTCACTTTATGTGTTGAATGTACCTAAGAAAAGAATAAAAATAATGAATTTCGAGAATAGGGACATGATAAGATATTCGAGTTGCGATAGAATTGGTTGGAAATGCATGGAGTGGTTTCGGTGGTTTGCTGATCTTACTAAAATTTGTAATTTTGAAGGTTTAATAGATATTTGTCTTGGTTGTCGTTCTGATGGGCTGTTACAAAACGTGGAGATACTTGGTACAAATAATCTTTGTTTTGTTTCATTTATTCTTTATAGGCGAAGATCCATACATGAGCAGTTGTGATCCAAAAATGCGAGTTGGATCAGCTGGTAGGCTAGTGACTCCACATGCCTCAGGAGGTTATGCATTTGAGAGTGCAGGAGATTCTGATGAGGAAGAGACTGAGCTTGCAACTGAAGATGATGGTGTTACATCCTACGAAAATGTAAAAATGATCTGCTAGTTCTTTTCTTTTTTTCATTCTTAGCTCCCTTTCTTTCTTACTTGTAATTTTCTAAAGCTTCCTCGTTTTTATATTTTGTTAAAATTTTATGGCACTCTCTTTTGGGGCTTAATTGCTACATAAACCTGTTTGTACTATCACGATGTATCCTTATTCGTGGTCTCGTACACTTAAACTCTCCTAATATCTTATACATCCTCTGCTAGGCTTCTTATGCAATTATCTATCTAATTCAACATCATGTTACTATCTTTCTATAACCCAGATTCATTAATTAACAAATTTATCCCGGAAAGCCATTTGTTTTTCATCCTGCATGTTGTACCATCTTGTTCAAAAAACTCAAAACTCTTTGGAATTCTTTTTCATTTCTTAATAATCAAATCAAGAATCATCAACCTGAAGTGCTATCTGCATCTACATGACATTGTCTTGGTATGTGATGTCCATTTCAATATATGTCACCGGTTCCTTTTGAGACTGAACCACACATGGTTTTCATTTTTAAGCTATCAAATTTCAAGCTTTGATGCCATTGTATTTCTCAACTTGAGAAAATGAAATAAATGTCTTCCACTTGAAAGCTCAGAGATACGTATTGGTTTTCTTAGTTTCTTTTCTTTCATTTTGGTCTTTCATTTATCAACCTCATCTGCCATTAATGTATTATCCTTTCTGCCATTAATGTATTGTCCTTTTGAACAATACAGAAAATATTATTCAAAATAATCGCATTAGGATTTACTATTCTGTAACTTCGCAGGACATGAAATCAACAATTCAAATTCTTCCAATCATTCCAACAAAAGCAGAAAGTGGTAATTATGTTCAAATTCGACAACCAGAAGCAAAGCCTAATGTAGATCAAGATGTCAGAAAAGTAGATACAACTTCAATGCGCACTGCGGGAAATAATCCCATTTTTGCCAATAACATTTTGCCTCTGCCAACTGTACTTCATGGTATTCTTACCTTCCTGATCCTATTGAATTTTACTGGATATGCTTGTCTAACATTTGTTGCTTCTACAATTTTCTTCATTTGCCTTCTTCCACTCAAATCATAAATTGGATGGCATATAGACGACCTTCTACTTGCGTTTCTTATCGACACCGCTACATTAATTATTAGAACTGCAAAATCAATTCCTTGAATTTGATCTGTAAGGGCTTTCCTCGTCTGCTGCTGATATGATATGTAAATCGACTTTCCCTCTCTAATAATTGTCAAAAATTTTGAACTCAGACTCAATGAATGTTGAAGAACAAGAAGTCCTGAAGATGATTCGTGAATGTTTAGATTTGAGGGAAAAGTATGTTTTCAGGGAAAATGTTGCACCGTGGACTAAAAATGTGGGAGAATCTAGCAAATCAAATGTCATTGATGATCCATTTCACTTTGTCCCTGTTGAAGCATCTTCTGTGAGTTGTCCTTTCTCATTCAACTGCATAGAGAAGTCATCAAACCATTTATATTTTCGTAGGCAATCTTATCTAATATCATTTACATGAGCTGCAAGCAGCACAATTTCAGAATGGAAGACGGCGTGGTGCGCGTTTATGCAAGTGAAAAAGGTAAGCTGTGAGGAGCAGTAGCATTACAAGCGTTACCATTTTCAATGTATCTTTTTCTTTCATGACAACATTGAAGAATAGGTAAATTGAATTTTTTCTTCAAATTCTAGACACTGAAGAACTTTTTCCCGTCGCGAGTTCAACAAGATTTTTTACTGATATGCATCATCTTCTGAAAGTTATGTCCATTGGAAATGTTCGTTCTGCATGCCACAACCGATTACGATTTCTTGAGGAGGTACTGTTCTTTTGTGCCCCTTCGCGTGGTTGTTTATTGTCTCTTCATTTATATAGTCCAGTTATAACTTATATGTCATACCATGCAGAAGTTCCGCCTTCATTTGCTGGTGAATGCAGATATGGAGTTTGTGGCTCAAAAGAGCGAACCCCATCGTGATTTTTACAATATTCGAAAAGTCGACACTCATGTCCATCATTCGGCCTGCATGAAGCAAAAGCATCTTCTCAAGTTCATCAAGTCAAAATTAAGAGAAGAACCTGACGAGGTATTCAGCACGATACTTTTATTCAAAGCTTTCCACTCTCTTCAATTGCAATGTATACCTTTAGGTTACAGATACAACTGTATTTTTATTAAGTCTCTTACAGATTTTATGGAATTATGTGATCCTCTTTATGCTGCAGGTTGTTATATACCGTGATGGGCAGTATCTTACGCTGAAAGAAGTCTTTGACAGTTTAGACTTAACTGGGTTTGCACTGATTATCAGCTTTTGTATTTTTCTCTGAGGTTCATTCCGTTTTTCATACTTCTTAGGAGCATATTAGTAAATATTTCTATTGCAGATATGATCTTAACGTGGATTTGTTGGATGTGCATGCTGATAAGAGTACCTTCCACCGATTTGACAAATTCAATCTCAAGTATAATCCTTGTGGACAGAGTAGGCTTCGAGAGATCTTTCTAAAGCAGGATAACCTCATCCAAGGTCTGTTTACAGGGAAGGAACACGCACGCACAGACATTTAATTGCTTATCTAGAGAGTGAGTGCTTGATGACATCAGGAACTATGTAAAACCATATTAAATTTACTAACACGAACTAAAAACTCCAAGACCCCCTCTGGTCCAGCCCGTTCCACTAAAAGTTACCTCTTTACTAACATAAGTTATTTTTCTAGAAAGTAAGTTGTAATCTAGTAAATCTTTTCTTACTTCCTAGAAAAGTAACTTTTAAGCTTTGCTAAACATTAAGGATAATTTTTTATTAGCTTGCTTAGCTTGGATGAATTTTCTGGGAGGGAGAACTGCATGATGCTTGCTAATTCAGTTAAGATTTCTTATTCTGAAATTCTTGAGCAGCATCAGCTGATTTACTTATCATTCAAATGAACAGCTGAAAGTGTGCTCTACATAGTTATTGAATTTATCACCTAGATGGTCTTTCAAAGCTTTCCCTTCATACGTATCTAATATCTTTATGCTAGAGAATAGTTGCAGACTTGCAGCCCAACTTCAACGAAATAAGATAATTAAGCTTTTAAAACATTCAACAAGAATTTGGCTACTTGCAATTTGAAATCAAAATGATACAATTGTTTTTTTCTTGTTTGTATTCTGCTGACCTATTAGCATCATGTGCATTTACTTATTTGTCACAAGTTCATATTCCTATCTACTAGGCCATAGAATATGTATCTTTTTCTCATTGTAGCTTTTTATTGTTTTAGGACGGTTCCTAGCTGAAGTGACTAAGCAGGTTCTGTCAGATCTTGAAGCAAGTAAATATCAGGTGCGCTTGCAATATTTGCATGTTTTTATGAGACTTGTATTCCTTTAGGCTTTTCCTATATTTGAAGTTTCACTCAATTTTTGGTTTCTTTGGGAATCATAATACGTTACTAATTATTATATACATTCAAAAGATCTCCAACTGACTATATTAGCCAAAATAGATGTTCAAGCCTTAAAGCTTTGTAGGCATGAAGTTTTCTTTTACACTAGGTGCTTATACTTCTTTGGAAACTTTGGTTGGTCCCGCAGGAGAAGATATTTATTCTCTATGGATAAGTGACAAATTATCACCTCTTTTTCGTGTATTAGAAGATGAAGATTTCTCTTTGTATTCTACACCAAGTTGAACTGTGAAAATGAATGATGGTAACTCATATCTGAATATAAAAGTTTATCTTCACATATATGGCATCCTAAAATTGAAAAACATTATGGTTAAGCTTCTTTCCTTCGGATGTTTGTTGTTCGTATTATCACCGAATTAGTTCTCTATCTGAACGATTTATTCCTCAATGAGAGAGCATATGGCTTCCTGCTCTGGAGAGTTACTACTTTAAAATGAAATATGTTAATTGGCCTGAAATTGGACCGTCATATCATTTTTAGGAATGTATTATCTTATCAACAACTTGAATTGACTAATATTCACCCGAACAACCACCACCACCGAAACAAAAACGGAAAAAAATGCCTTGATACACAGTCTAGACTAGGGAAATTTCAAATCAATATTCTCTATCAGGGGAACGGCTTTTCAAATTTACTCTTGAGAAGCTTCAAGACCATGTGTGTGGGAGCAAATATTGATAATAAATAGATATGCAAATGAAGCCATCAGTGTTCCAAAACCAAATAATTGATACTCTCTTAATTTAGGCACGAGTAGGGCTAGACAAAATTTTCGGCCCGAATTCGGTTCTTCTTAAGTTAAATATCTGAATGGATATTAGAATTGAGAATTGATGGATTAGGTTCGGTTCGGTTCTCGATTTTGGACCAAGGAGAGAAAAATCGGATCTTCCTAATTTTTTTATATTAAATAAGCTAAAATATTTAATTTTTTTCTAAATAAATTTACCAATTAATTAATTAAACCCAAAAGTATCATTTTTCCTATTTCATTTGTCAACTAATTAATTGAACCAAAATTATCATTTTCCGGCTTTCAGCCCCAGACTCAACTTTGTAATTCAAATTTCAAGAAATCAAAATTGAGTGACCTAAGTTTTTCGCAATTATTCTGCCCAACTACGTTATTTTGTATGAGTTAAGATTGAATATATTATTAGTTGGATTAATGTAGTGCTGTTGTAAATGTTTAAATTTTTTAATTATGGCAAGGAACTGAACCTTCCATAATTAAATTTGAACCCAATGGTTCCAGTTACTAAATACCAAAAAATTCACTGAATCGGACTATGTCCAACCCTATGTATGAGGCAATCAGCTGCTAAGGACTTGTATGTCATCGCTGTATTTGGGAAATATCTGGAAAACTTATTCTCCAACCGTTTGATTACAACTGTCTTTTTAATATTCTTCATCTAATGTAGTCTCTGTTTAGATACTGATATTTAGCTTAATGATTTCGGTCGACTACAACATTACTGTATAATGAAGTACAAATTCTTCATCACTTCAACCTTGTGCGTCTCAAATTAGTCTAAGAAGCATATGCAAAATGTCCACTACATGATGGAAGAAGCATACTGATATAACATTGGGCATCTCTAATTTTTGTCTAATTGAAATTATTGTGCTGCTAGGCTTAAGTATCTTGATGAGATTATTTGTATAAAGCTTTTTTTTTTTTACTATTATAATCAAGTCGAATACCTTAGGAGCTCTCTTGATAGAAAACTACATAAGTGGTCCTCTTTTTTTCCTGCAATTGCAATCTCACTTTAGGATCTGAAACGACTAATATGTTTTTATGTCTCGGTACCTGGTATATTAAGCTTCTATATTGCTATATATTAAAACGTAAAGATTTTGTCATGTTGTTGATAATTGTACTTCATTTGCAATGGTAATTTTCCCGAAATTCTAATTTCATCATGCTCCTTTCAGATGGCTGAGTATAGGATTTCAATTTATGGAAGAAAACAGAGTGAATGGGATCAACTAGCAAGTTGGTTCATAAACAATGCAATTTATAGTGAAAATGCTGTTTGGTTGATTCAGGTAACCTGAAATGATACTATTGGTTATGTAATTGTGTCTGATGTCTGACTAACTATAATTTCATTTTTATTATCTGATAGTTCACTATGCTTCTTTTCATACCTTTCGTACTTTTATGTGAATACCATTACAATTGACTCAACGTCGGAAACTCGATGGGAACATTTCAATTATTTGTGGTTGCTAACCATTTTACTGCTTTTAGTTTTGATGACGAAGATTTCTTTATTGAGAGCTATGTATTGTGTAGTAGACGGGCAAATGGAGCCATGCACGTCAAAGATTCCTTTTGATGGCAGATATGACATGGTTCCACAAGCTAATTTTCTAAAATAATTTACTGATTATGACTCAAATATGTAGTTGTCCTATCCATTGTCCTTGAATAGGTTTCCTGAGAATGTTGCTTGCAAAATATTTTGAGGCTTAATGGAGGAGAGGTGAGAAGTTAGATGAAGAGAAAACTGTATATTTTCTTACATATAATTTACAATGCAAGACATTATAGTACAAGAAAGGAAATAATAAAAGGAAGAAAATAATTTCCTACAATCTCTAGAGATTACAATATTTTATCTATTGGAAAGATGAATCAACTCCAATAATTCCTAATCTTGGGCCCCAATCATCTCGGGATTTCAATACTCCCCCTCAAGTTGGATGGTAAATATTGATCATATTCAACTTGAAGATGAAATCTTGAATTTTTGTCTAGGTAGTCCTTTGGTGAAGATATCTGCATTCTGTGCTTGTGTGGGAACACAGGTCATACAATAGTTCCTTCCCCAACTTTTTTTGATAAAGTATTTGTCCATCTCTACATGCTTAGTTCTGTCACGCTGAATTGGATTAAGGTAAATGTTGATTGTTGCTTTATTATCACAATAGAGTTTGATCGGTAATATTATGATGTGTAATTCTTCCAAAAGCTTCTCCAACCATAGCTTTTCACATATTCCCTGTGCAACAGCTCTGAACTCAGCCTCAATACTACTTCTAGCAGCTACATTTTGTTTCTTCTCTAAATTACTAGATTTCCCCATATAAAGGTACAGTAACCGGTAGTAGACTTCCTATCGTCTATCGATTATGCCCAATCTGCATATGTGAAAATTTTAAATTCTTTCTTTCACCCTTTTTGAAGAGTAGTCCCTTTCTCTACGATCCTTTGAGATATCTCAATATTTTATAAACAGCTTCTAGGTGACTTTCTTATGGAGAATGCATATATTGGTTTATCAGACTGACTGCAAATGCGATGTCAGGTCTAGTGTGTGACAAGTAGATCAATTTTCCAACTAGTCTTTGATATCTATCAGTTTTTACTGAATTTCCTCCACCTTTAGTTTTCGTTCCCGCATCAACGGATGTATCGCTTGGTTCGCATCCTAACATGAGTCTCAGTTAGAAGATCAAGGACATTTTCATCGTGATACACTGTTACCTCGTCTCGATCTAGCAACTTCCATTATTAGGAAATATCGCATTTGTCCCAGATCCTTCAATTCAAATTCACTGGCAAGACTCTTCTTTAGTCTTTCAATCTCTACTATATTGTCTCCTGTTAGAATAATATCATCAACATATACGATTAGAATGGTTTTAGTGCCGTTTTCAAATAATCGAAGAAACATAGTGTGATCTAACTATTCTTGGCCATATCCTTGACTTTTCAACACTTTCGCGAATCTGTCAAACCATGCTCTCAATGACTGCTTGTGTCCGTACAAAGACTTTTTTAGTTTGTACGCCCTTTTTTCTTCACTAACTTTGCAAAACCCCGGTGGCAATGTCATGAATACTTCTTCTTCCAATTCCTCATTTAAGAATGCATTTTTAATGTTTAGTTGTTAAAGTTGTCAATCCAAATTTGCTGCTAGTGATAGAAGAACTCAAATTGCATTCAACTTTACTACTTGTGCAAATGTTTCTGTATAGTCAATGTCATAGATTTGTGAAGCCTTTTGCAACCAATCGAGCTTTATACCGTTCTATTGTTTCATTAGCTTTGTATTTCAAATTGAAGATCCATTTACATTCAACGGTTTCTTTTCTTTCGATAAGTCCATCATTTCCCAAGTTATATTTTTCTCCAACGTTCGCATTTCTTCCAATACTGCTTCTATCCAATTCGGACTCCCCAAGGCTTCCTGAATAGTTCTTGGGATAATTGTACTGTCAAGGTGAGTTGTAAAACTACGGACCAGTAGATAAAGTATTATATGACATGAATTTCGAAATAGAATGGAGAGCACATGGCCGTGTTTGTTTTCTGAGAGCAATGGGTAAGTCAGTATCAGGTATCTCCACTATTTTATGAGGATCTGGAGCTACCATCGGTTATGACTCTCTTGGTGCTTTAGAAGTATGATTCTCCACGTACTTTGATTTTGGCTTTCTTGAATAAACTAGTATTTTCCTATCATTTTGTTTTTCTACATCTTTCCTTGGATTCAAGTTTGGAATTGCATTTGAATCGTAGAATGGAAGTTGATAAACACGGTACGAACATCGAATTTATCCTTTAGTAAATATACCCAACATATTCAAATGTGATCATCAATTAATGCAACAAACCACTTTGTGTTGGTACGGTTGGGACTCATGAAGGCCCCATACATCACTGTAAGTCATAGCGAATGACTTTGATGGTTTGTATATAGATTTTGGAAATGATGTATGCTGATGTTTTGCGAGCTTACAGATTTCACATTGAAAATTAACTGACTTTTCATTCAAGAAAATAGAGGGGACTACACGTTTCCTGTATTGAAAGTTAAGGTGTCCTGTTCTAAAATGCCATAACATAATTTCACTATCTCTAACGACAGATGAGCCTTCCCGGATGATAGGTCCTTCACATAAGCCTTTTCAAAGTAGTAGAGTCCTTTACTTTCCTTAGCACTACCAATCGTTTCCCCCGATGATAATATACAATGAGATGGAAAAAATTTAGCAGAGCAATTGGAAGTTTCTTGTTAGCTGGCTTACAGATAGTAAATTCCACGATAAATTTGGGACATGAAGGACTGATTCTAAAGTGATAGAATTAGAAATTTGAATATTCCCTTTCCCGCAATAGTCGATAGGGAACTATCGGCAATTTTGACTTTGAGATTACCAACATGTGGAATATGAAGAAAATAGATGGTAGGAATTCGTCATGTGATTAGAAGCTCCAGAGTCGATGATCTAGGGTGTACTAGATTCTGTGAGCCAGTGAACTTGACGGATTATTTGTGGAGGTTTGGCTTGTGGTTGAAAATTGGAGAACAATTTGTAGAGTTGCTCCGTCTACTCGAAATTAAAAGCATCGCTGGACTCTTTTGATTTTCCCGTTTGATAGTTAACAGACGCTTGGTATCCAGGCTTTAGTTGTTTTGTCTTGGTTTTCAATTTACCGATTTTCCGTGCAAATCCCAGCACATGTCTTCTTTTTGTGCTGGCTTAAGACAATGTTCACGCCAGGGTTATCCTTTTTGTTGTCTTGGGTCCGGCCCATTTGAATAAAATCCCATAATTTTAGGCCAACACCAGAATTTTTAAAAAATGCACTAGAGTTTTGAGGCCTACCCTTTTTAGACCCAGGCCCATCACTTACTGTCCCATGACTTGAACACCCAAACCATTTGGATGATAAGGCTGAACTCTCTATCCCGATTCCAAGCGATTCCGAAGCACCGCAGACAACCTCCAACATGATTTTCCGCTGGTTTTCTTCATGTCGTACCTCTACAAATACCTCCCGTGTCGACGGTGACGGCTCCTGTGTCAAGATCTCGATGCAGCCCCGCCAAGAACTCAAATAACCTCTCGTTTTCCAATTTTTTCTTGAACCAAGCACCATCTACTGAGCATTACCACTCCTCCTCAGAGCTCAAGTCTAGTTCTTGCCACAAAGCTGTCATCTCTAGGTAGTACTCAGTTACTTCTCGTTCCCCTTGTCTAGTTTGCTAGAGTTTGGTCTTGATTTCAAAAATTTGGGACGAATTTTCAGAATCTAAATACGTTTTTTTCACTGTATTCCATATATCCTTCGCTGTTGGTAGGAAAAGATAAGTCTTTCCGATGGATGGTTTCATGGAATTTACTAGCCAAGTAGTCACCATGGAATTTTCTGATCTCCATTTTTTAAGAAGAGCAGCATTGGTTGAGGCCGACTTCGTTGTTTCTCCCTTGAGGTAACCCAATTTTCCTTTTCCATCGATTATTAATTTGATCGACTGAGCCCATTCACGGAAATTCTTCCCATTCAGTTTTTCAATTGTTGGTGGAAAGATGAATTTTCTCTGGAACCTATGGCAAAAGCAATTTCAGACTCGTCATTCAGAGAGTCAGAGGTTGTAGATCCTCTGCTGTTGGAGGTGGCATCTGACATAATTTTGCTAGATTAGGAAATATTCCATGGCTTTGATACCATGAAGAGAAAATTATATATTTTCTTATAGATAATTTACAACGCAAGATATCTACTTATAGTACAAGAAAGGAAATAATAAAAGGAAGAAAATAATTTCCTACAATCTCTAGAGATTACAATATTTTATCTACCGAAAGATGAATCAACTCCAATAATTTCTAATCTTGGGCCCCAATCATCTTGGGATTTCAACATTGACACTAGAAAGTGATGTCTTGGTGAATTGCCCAAAGAAATAACACTCATCTTGCAGTTTCACTGTCTGAGGGCTCTTAAGTTCTCATGCATTCTTGATTCAAATGGTTATAATTGTCAAGGAAACTCGTGCCTAGTATCCTCATAGTGTTTCAGTAAGATTCTCATATAATCGAGGTTATGGAAATGTATAAGAGTACCGTATCATTGTGCTTCCTTTCATTTTCATATGGAACTCTATAATTGTGTCTAATAAAATTGTGTCCATCTTGAAATGTGTTTGTAAGATGCCATCCAATGTCGATTGAGTAGGAATTTTCTTTTATAAGAACTTAGAAATTATTTGAAAACATTGGATTAAACATTTTGAGTTGGTTCGTGCCTGGTGGTCTGGTTATGTTGTTATGTTTGGCCTTATGGAGTGAGCCATGGGTAGGATAAGACCTATGATGCTCAGACTTAGCATTCCTGCCGACATACCCATGTCGACACGACATGGGTATGGATATGAAATATGGGGCCGATCGTTCAATTTTCAAGTTAGTATGACAATTATAATTAACAATTGTCGTTTCTAACTTTTATTTTAATTTTGTGCTTTTGTCATATAAATTTATGCTGTTTTTAGTGTTTTAGACTTTTAGTATAATTTCTAGTTGGTTTTACTTTTAAGTGACGTTCTATATTTTGATAATTTGTCACTTAATTATTATTTAGCTTTTTAAATGTAAATTTTTGAAAAAAAAAAAATTTGAAGTGTAAAAGATGTACCCACGTAACCGTGACCGAAATTTGGACTCTTTTTAGCTATATCCCTGTATCATACATTTTAGAAAATAAAATATCCGACACCCGATACCCATACCCGAGTCCGAGCATCATAGGATGAGACTTTGGCATCATGTATTTGATGGTTGAGTTTGCAGCACGTCGCACATTGGCTGAGTGAGAATTACTCAAGTGGTTTTAAATACTTAGGATGTAATTACTACTTGACAATATGAGCTTCAGCATTTTGAGCTAGCTCGTTAATTCCCAATTATGTTGACAAGTTGGTGTTTTTGTTGGGTACTTACCAAGTAAACCAATAGTTTTTTATTTTATTTTTATTGCAGCTTGATTCTCGTCTCCATCGTTTAAAAGAGCTGTTCGAGGCTTACGTCTTGAGTCTGCCTCACGATTTTTTCCTTAAACGCTTCATAACTTTATGCCTTTAGAGCCATTTGCCAATGGTTATGCCTCAACTTATCGAGGCAAGTCTTAGGGCGGCAAAGATGTACACTTGTCTTAAGATACCTTTTCTTTTTCTACCTTAGGACGGAAAGGGGAGGGAAAGGGAAGTGGAAGGGGGAAGGAGAAGTCATCATTGCAAATAAAGGATTATAACAAAGAATAAGAAGAGAGTGATGGCAACGAGGAGCATGATAGTTGAATCAAATACATCGAGTAATGATTACTAATTTAAGAATTTATTATATTCTTTTTATGTTTCGCAAGTTAGACATTTAATTTTGTTAATTTGTTTTATTATAGATTTTTCAAGGTAAATGATTTATAATGAATGCTTTTTACTTTATTGGTTTGTCTTGAGGCTTACGCCTTGCCATATGCCTTACTGATTGGAAAGAAAAAGCATTGTTGATGGTAAACTCTGCTGAAAACCTAGAGTATGAATTGGGATCTTAAAAGGGAGCGTATGGATGATTCCTGGTCGTAATGGTGCTCGCGTCCACTTAAGTTTTCCCTACAGTTCTATACTCCATGCTCTATACATTATTTGCATATCTTCATGGAGTCAAAAGGATAATGAAGAATAATGGAAGAAATAATTTTATTCACTTGATTTAATCTTACAAATCTATGCCACTATATATAGTACAATACAATGAAGAAGAAAAGGAAAATAATATGCTAATCTAGGAAAGTAAAGATATTTCCCTAATTTCCTAATTATACCATATACTAATATTACAAATCAAATCATCCCATAATTGATTTGGGATTTCTACACTCACCCTCAAGTAGGATCGTAGATATTGATCATATCCAACTTGCAGATGAAATCATCGAATATTTGCCTTTGTAGCCTTTTGGTGAATACATCAGCAGTCTGTTCTTTGGTAGGGACGTATATCATGCAGATAGTTCCATTTTCAACTTTCTCCTTGATGAAGTGTCTGTCTACTTCTACATGTTTGGTTCTATCATATTGAACTGAGTTGAGTGAGATGTTGATAGCTGCTTTGTTATTACAATAGAGTTTAATTAGAACTTTCATTGAAATTTGTAGCTCATCCAAGAGTTTTTTCAGCCATAGATCTTCACATATCTCTTGAGCAGCTGCTCTAAACTCTGCTTCTGCACTGCTTCTGGCTACTACACTGTTTTTTACTCCTCCAAGTTATTAAATTTCCCCATACAAAAGTACAATAGCCAGTGGTCGATATCTTATCTTCTGTTGATCCTGCCCAATCAGCATCAGTGAATATTTCTATCTCTTTTTTCATTTTTCTTGAACAATAGTCCTTCCCTTGGGGAGCCTTTGAGGTATCTCAGAATCCTATATGCTGCTTCTAGATGAGTTTCCCTTGGAGCATGCATGTGTTTGCTTACCACACTTACCAAATGCAATGTCCAGTCTAGTGTGGGATAGGTAGATTAGTTTTCCAACTAGTCGTTGATATTTGTCCTTTTCAATGAAATCTCCAATGTCTTCTGTTTTTCTTCCAGTATCCATAGGAGTGTCACTTGGTTTACACTTAAGCATACCAGCTTCGGTTAGAAGGTCTAGAATATATTTTCATTGTGAAACACTGATCCCCTTCTTCGATCTGGCTATTTCCATTCCTAGAAAGTATCGCATTTGTCCCAAGTCTTTTACTTCAAATTCCGTGGCTAATCCTATTTTTAGTCTTTCTATCTCGACCGTATTATCTCCGGCGAGAATAATGTCGTCAACATATACGATAAGAATAGTCTTTGTCCCATCCTCAAATAATCTGAAAAACACAGTGTGATCTAATTGCCCTTATTGGTATCCCTGTTTTTTCAACACATTTGCAAATCTGTCAAATCATGCCCTAGGTGACTGTTTGAGGCCGTATAGGGACTTTTTCAGTTTGCATACTTTATTTCCTGCATTTTTCTTCGAAAAACCAGGTGATAGCATCATGTAGACTTCTTTTTCCAACTCATTCATAAATGCATTCTCAAATATCAAGTTGTTGGAGTGGCCAATCCAAATTTGCTGCCAGTGATAGAAGAACTCGAATTGTATTCAGTTTTGCAACTGGTGCGAATGTTTCCGTGTAATCTATGCCATAGGTTTGAGTGTACCCCTTTGCAACTAGGCGAGCTTTGCATCGCTCTATTGTACCATATGCTTTATATTTCACATTAAACACCCATTTGCACCCAATTGATTTCTTTCCTCTTGGTAGTTCCACCACCTCCTAAGTTTCATTTGTCTCTAAGGCTTTCATTTCATCCATTATTGCTTCTTTCCACTTGGGAATTTCCAAGGCTTCTTGAATGTTTTTCGGAATTTCTGTGCTATCAAGGTTATAAACGAAAGTTCGAAATTCTGAAGATAAAGCATTATAAGCAACAAATTTTGAGATAGGGTGAAGAGTACACGACCGAGGTTGTTTCCTGAGAGCAATAGGTAGATCAGTGTCGGATGATTTTGGATAAATTTCGTGGAGATTTGGAGCTATCACCTGTTCCGACTCTGTAGAATTAAAAGGGTTAATTTTGTAGGGCTAATCCCAGTGATCATGTAATTATATTTAGCTATATTTAGTTTCCTATTTTTCTATGATTTGGTTAGGTAGGTTAGATATATTAGTTTCCTAAATTATGGCTGGAATTAAGGGATGTAAATCAACATGTGATTTCTCTTCCTGTATGTGTATATATTCAGCATTCTCTATGCTTAATAAACAAGTTATTTCACCATCTTTTCTTGTATGGTATCAGAGCCGCCCCTGAAACCCTAAATCTGAGATGGCCTACGGAAAAGATTCCTCATCTGATGTAACCTCTACTGCAGAGGACTTGGTCTCTACCTTTCATGGAAATTCTGAACATTCCATCATTCCCATCACTGGGCATAAACTCAATGGGCAGAATTATCTCCAGTGGTGCCAATCGACCATGATGTATATCATCGGCAAAGGGAAAGATGACTATCTCTCAGGAACTGCAAAGCCACCATCCACAGCTGATCCTAAATTCAAGAGGTGGAAATCTGAAAATTACATGGTCATGTCCTCGCTAATCAACACAATAGATGTCGAGATTGGCCAAAACTTCATGCTCTATTCAACTGCAAAAGAAATCTGGGATAGTGTGAAAGAAACTTATTCAGACTATGAAAATACCTTTGAACTTTTTGAAATCAAAGGAACTCTCCATAATTTTCGACAAGGTGATAATTCTGTGACTCATTACTTCAACCTTCTCACTCGATATTGGCAGCAACTTGACATGTTTGAAGATATCTCGTGGGAGTGTCCTCAAGACAAAAAGAAATACCGCACTATTGTGGAGAAAGAATTTTTAAGTTCTTACTTGGCTTAAACAAAGATCTTGATGAAGTAAGAGGAAGAATTTTGGGAACCAAACCTCTGCCTTCTCTCCGTGAATCATTCTCAGAGGTCAAAAGAGAAGAAAGTAGAAGGAAGGTCATGATGGGAACTCAAGGGATCACTGTCCCAATTGAAGGCTCTGCCCTTACCTCTCATGGAGACAACAATCAAGGAAGTGACAATCGCCCTCACAAAGGAAGACCATGGTGTGATTACTGTCATCAGCCTGGACACCTTTGGGGAAAATGCTGGAAACTCCATGGTAAACCCGCTGATTGGAAACCAAACAGGTTGAATTCTGACCGTAAAAGTCGTGGCTTCTCTGCCTCTGCTGATGACCAATCTGTACCTGAATCCTCAATATTCAGCAAAGAACAACTTGATCTCCTTCAGAAAATGTTCAACCAAACACAAGTGAGCACTAATGTCATCGGATTAGGTTCCATAGCCCAGAAGGGTACGTTTTCAAGCGCTCTTAACAGCAAAGCTGAAAAAACAGCCCTTGGATAATTGACTCGGGCCTCCGATCATATGACTGGTGATGCCTCCTTATTCCACTCTTACCATGTTCTGGAATTCATATAGTGCGCATTGCAGATGGTTCCTTATCTACAGTTTCCGGAATTGGAACCATTATTATTTCTAAACACATTGTTCTTAGTTCTGTCCTATTNTCCATAGCCCAGAAGGGTACGTTTTCAAGCGCTCTTAACAGCAAAGCTGAAAAAACAGCCCTTGGATAATTGACTCGGGCCTCCGATCATATGACTGGTGATGCCTCCTTATTCCACTCTTACCATGTTCTGGAATTCATATAGTGCGCATTGCAGATGGTTCCTTATCTACAGTTTCCGGAATTGGAACCATTATTATTTCTAAACACATTGTTCTTAGTTCTGCCCTATTGGTCCCAAAGCTATCTTGCAACCTATTATCAATTGGCAAACTCACAAAAGATCTTAATTGTATTGCTAAATTCTTTCCTACTCATTGCATATTTCAGGAACGGGACTCGGGGAGGATGATTGGCAATGCTGAGGAGTGTATGGGCCTCTATCTCTTCAAGTCAGGCGAGGCTACTGGAATTCAAACTACTACACCAGCCTTAGTGAGTCAGTCCAATAAGAATTCTATGTCTGTTCTTGTTTCGACCCATGACAATAATAGTGCAATCATGTTGTGGCACTTCACATTAGGTCATCCCAATTTTATGTATCTGTCAAAGTTGTTTCCATCATTATTTATCAATAAAAATCCAAGTTTATTCCAGTGTGAAATCTGCAAATTTGCTAAACATGTAAGAAGTTCATTCCCTGCACATAAATATCAACATTCATATCAATTTTCAATTATACACAGTGACATCTGGGGTCCCTCTCGAGTTAAAAATATTTATGGAGCATGATGGTTCATCTCTTTTGTTGATGATCATAGTAGAGTCTCTTGGGTTTTTTTGATGAAAGAAAAATCTGAGGCAAGTCAATTTTTCAAGAAATTTCACTCCATGATTAAAAATCAAATCCAAGCTAATATTCAAATTTTGAGAACTGACAATGCTAAAGAGTACTTCAACTCCATCCTTGGTACGTTTCTTACTGAGAAGGGCATAATCCATCAAAGCTCATGCATTGATACCCCACAGCAAAATGGGAGAGCTGAACGTAAAAATCGTCACCTACTAGAAGTTGCCCGTGCTCTTATGTTCACATCTAATCTCCCAAAGCATTTCTGGGGAGATGCTGTACTTACCGCTGCATATTTGATTAATCGAATGCCCTGTCGTGTCCTCCAATTCTACACTCCAAGTCAAATTCTTACCAAAGCATACCTATCCGCACAACTAATCTCCAAGTTACCACTAAAGGTCTTTGGGTGCTTCGCGTTTGTTCATGTTCCACCACATCTTCGCAGTAAACTTGATCCAAAGGCCATTAAATGTGTATTTCTTGGGTATTCCCCTACTCAAAAAGGGTATAAATGTTACTCTCCAGAAATAAAAAAATTCTTTACCACTACGGATGTAACATTCTTTGAAAATCAATCTTTCTACCCCAAAACTCATATTCAGGGGGAGAATTCTGACATTAGAAGAGGAGAAGAATATCAATTTTGGGAACTAGAACCTATCCCCCCTATCCCAACTACGGCAATACCACCTGATCCGGTTACATCCATATCACCTGAGCCAACCTTGCCTCCCTCTCCTCAGTTTTCAATCGAATCTGTCATCAAATCCCCAACTCTAAGTGCAGGTGCAAAAGGCAAAGAACTCCAAGTTTACTCCAGAAGGTCAAAAACTGACAAGGAGATAGAGAATCAAACTCTTCCCGAGCATGGTCAAACATCTACTCCAAGTTCTGACCCTGTGGATTCAGGTAACATCGAAAATTCATCTGATTCTATTTCCTTATCATATGATGATTTTGAGGTTCCCATTGCACAAAGGAAAGGAGTCAGGTCTTGTACCCGACCCCCCATATCCAATTTCGTGTCATATAACAATCTTTCACCTGTATATCATGTCTTCATGTCTAATCAGTCTTATAAAGATTCCAAACAGTGT
>CAIGRK010343259.1:0-10960 GCA_903798315.1 Fraxinus greggii | reverse complement strand
TAACGGTTAGTTTTTCAATTTTAATTTGATTTTAATTCATCTCGAACACGTCCTTAAATTAATGACGCTTTAATTTAAGATAATATGTCAATAATTAATCGAGTGTGGAGCAAATGTTGGAGGGCGATCTCAATTCGGCGAGACGTTAATGTTTTGTTGAACCAATAACGTGAGTGGCTGGTCCAGGTAGGGTGGAACGCAGATAATAATTGTTTGATTGATTAGTTGATGATATTTTCGTAAATATATTTTATTTTTGTTTTGATCCAGCGGCAGCAGCATCACCATCGGAAGAGGGTCCTCAGTCCTCCTCTCGTGTTTGTAGGAAACACACGTACTTCTCTCTCTCTATATTCAACCTTCCATTCGTACAGATCTCTCTTTCTCGCTCTACATTTTTTTTTTACAGTGTCTAAATTCTCTCCCTTCCTCTAGAAAGCGAGCGGTGGAGATCGGGATCTCCGCCTTGGCTCGCCGGAAAAATCCATAGGTTCCGCTGGGAGAGAGAAATAGACACCGATTCTTCTGACAATTTACGCAGAGAGAATTATTATATTACAGAATTATACATTAAAAAAGAGAGAGAATACACGGGGTTAACGTGAAACAAAGGGGTAAAGAAGCGAGAGAAATAGCAAGAAAATGGGGAGAGAGATGAGAAGAGAAGGGTGCAGGAAAAGGCATCAAAGCTTTGGAGGTTATTTGCACGGCACACATACCTAGATCTCTTCTTCAATCTCCCTCTCCCTTGCCTTTTGCCGCAATTTATTCCTATTTTATACCTCTTTATTAATAATTCAGTTTATCTCACAAAATCCTTAGCATAACCTCGCTTCCTTCTGCCTCTCTTGTCTGTTATCTCTTTTTCTCTCTATCCCTTCGCGTTTCTCTATCTCTGTGCCAGCGTGTTTTTCCGGGAATTCGTTGCTCTCCGATTTTTCGGTGATGGTTTTGTAAATTTCGAAGGTACGCATATTTTTGAAAGTTTTCCTTCTATGTTATGCAGCACATTAGGTTTTCAGATTTTCATCGATTGTGATTTTTTGTTGAATTTACTGAAATTGTGAGAGCAGCTGGTTGGTTGGGAGCGGCTTTGCTTTGTGATTTTGAGTTTGAGTTAAAGCTGACTTTTTTGTTTTCTTCATCTGCTCAATTAATCTCTCTCTAGCTCATAAAATTTCCAGAACTCAGATTTGGAAGTTTTTGAATTTCGGGAAAGAATCCTCATTTTTACAATCTCAGATCGAATAAATGCTTCTTTCAATAATTTAATTGCCTTGTATCTGTGAGATCTTAAATGCAACTGCTATTGCTTGAAACTGAAAACATGTGCTTTAGCACCATTTTTTTGCCACCTTAATACTGAAGCTGAAAATTTCATAATTTGCTCTGTTTTACTCTTTTTGCCTTCTCCTTGGCTTAAAAATAGTGAGAGGCTTATCGTACTTGCCACTTCCCACCGTTGTTGTCAGTCTGTTCCTGGGTTGTCCAGCATTTTCTTTTCCTTTTTGTCGAATACATCAATCATCTGGTCAATTCTTTATGCAAACTTTCTTTGCTGCAGAATCTTCTTGAAATTTCTTATAGAATTGACGTGTTTTTGCTGAGGTGAAAGCCACATACATTTCTTTCTCAGTTAATTTTAGACCACATTGTCTGAAATGATGAACCCAAGGGGTTCCTCTCCTTCATCCTTTTTCTCTGAGGAGGTGCGTTTTCATGATGAGGTATTTTTTGCCCATAAATTATTCAAATTTGAGTATTTGTGAAAATTCTCGGTAAAATACATTTTAATTGGAATTCAGTATTCAATTGCTCAATATACACTTTGAATATTGAAATCCCTCAACTGAAAAAGAAAATAAGTAAAGAAGAAAAAAGGAAAAATGAGAAGAAAAAGAAAAGTAATAAAAAAGGAAACTATGCAGTATCTGCACATCGTATATTATTGATCCTGTGTTTTTATACTTTGCAGAGACAGGTTGGCTTATGGAAGATGGAAACAATGCCTGGTTACTACGGTATCAATCATCTACTTGGCTAATTGCATCATCTAGCCTGTTCACTACGTATCTCTGTAATTGCATTAGCATAGACTTCAACTGTTAAGTAATATTCAGAAAGTCTGATGATATATTCTCCTCTTTAAGAGAAAGCAAGTGAGAGGGCCGGGGAAGTTATAAGGCATATGGTGATCAATTTGTTTGTGGGACTTATTTTGTAGAACATCGTGCAGGAATGAAAACAAAGTTTGGAATCTATTATGGATCCTTCCTTTGTGGGAACCTTCGATAGATTATAAATTAAGCTATGTTTAATTTGTTTATAGGACTTCTGTGTCTTCCCTCCTCAGATGGTGCACCTTTATTAATTTGAATTTTGACTGTAGTGCATTTGTGTATAAGGTGTGGACAGTCTATATACCTTGAAGTGAAACCTCAGAAGTGTTGTTTTGGAAGTATATGAGCCAACGACGACTTAGACAATGAGCAGAACGAATAACCCCGCTTGTTGCATTTATTATGTGTCGAATCTTCTAAATTGTCGGAAGTTGGCATGGCCCATCCACACTTATTGTTGTTGTGTTCGCTTTGTTTAGCCTTAGGAATCTATAGGTGTGCCCAGCAGTACGAAACTGCCTTTTACTATGCGTCTAAGTTAAGGGTACATATGGATATCATCACATGAACAAAAGTAATCTACTTTGGAGCTTGATTAGAAAGGATTGTCTTCTATTCCCCACATCATACTTGTCAGATATCATATTCTTGGAATAGGGTTCACTTTCAAGATGTCTTTGGACTTCGGACCGAATTATTTGTTATTTTGTCAAAAGTTATGGAAAGTTCTTCTATTCATTAAACAAAAGTATAAATCTTTCGAGGTATGTTGTTTTTATTACATGTAAATGAAATGAAGAAACGAGAAGAATAGAGAGAAATATGGTTTGTGATATTCCACTCTACCTGGCTACATTCTGTTCTGAACGTTTACAAATGATGTCGTTTCTTATCTGGCCTTTACTTTATTTAGAATAAGTGATCGCCATCATTAAAATAGATGACACCTAGTTATTTTATATATTCATGACGTAACATACTAATATTTCATGGTATGCAACCTGAAATTCTGAGAAGCCTCTTGAATAACTTGTGGCTGCTTTTGTTGATGTAACTGGAAAACTAGATTGGCAGCTGCACTATTTGCATCAGTTTCTCATGACCCGTGAAAAATCCTAGTTTCTAAATCCATTTATAGAGTTGTGAAATTTATGGCTAGTTTTTTAGGTGGTAGTAATTTGTGGTCTGCAAACTTAATGAATAAAAGACCTCATTAATGTCCTAACTACGGTATACAGTCTGGAAGTTAGCCAAGGTTCTGAATATCCCCCTGGTTCATTTTCTAGTTGCTTCAGTCGATAATACTGGAGCACTGGATCAGTATCTATTCTTTAAGATGAGTTATTCGTGAATTATCAGAAAACAGGTATTTCATTGACCATATCTGTCATCATACAATTGGTGCACTGGGAAAAGAGGAATAGCAGTCAAACTCCACGAGTCTATCATAAATACAAGAAAATCTAAGAAAAAAGAGTACTTATTGCACATAATTGCATAATACGACTATTTGATTCTTCTATGTATTGGTAAGCTTTTCAAACTTAATTTGAACATTATAGCACTATTTTGGATGCCTCCCAGGTTTGGAAACGGGTGGAGCACTCAAAACCGACGGTGCCGATTTGTCATCTCTTGAGAATAGGACCCCACTGGATCCTCGGACGGGAAAGGGTTTAGCCCTTCCGGAATATTTTCAAAGTCATGGTCAACAGGTTAACATTACCTTAGATAAGCACATCGTTGGAGCTGAAAGAGCAGCCAGCCATTCCTTGCCTAATGCTGTTGACCATGATATAAGTGCTAGATCTAATTCAAATGCGGAGTCTTCATCTTACTTTTTGAATGGAGATAGAATAAATGTCATTGGCGCTCAGTATGAAAATGGTCTCTTTTCAAGTTCATTATCTGACTTATTCAGTAGAGAGGGTAAGTCCGCTCTTTTCCCCTTATCCGACAAATTAAGAAATATTTTTGCTATATGCAAACTGTTTCCAGCTTGCCTATTAGAACCATTTCATCCAACTCTTTTGATGTATGCCAGTATTTTCTTTCTACATGCTATCTTGAGATGCAAAATTGTGCAGATCTGCAAAATTAACTGTTACCATTGAAGTTACTGTGGTAGCTGAAAGGAAGTAATTGCTCCTTCGTTTCTTTGCATTTCTCTTTTTCAGTGAGATTATCGTCAAATGATGCTCCATATGGTCATTCATTTGGTGGTGATGCTGCCTCCCATTATGAGGCACAAGAGGGTTTTGAGTCTCTTGAAGAACTTGAGGCTCAAACTATTGGAAATCTTCTACCTGATGATGACGACTTGCTTTCTGGTTTGACTGATGGGCTTGGCTGCATTGCCCGGCCTAATAAAGGGGGTGACATGGAAGATTTAGACCTGTTTAGTAGTGTTGGAGGACTGGAGCTAGGAGAAGATGGTCCCTCACAAAGAAATTATGAATTTTCTGATGTCTCTTCTATTAATCAGCTGGGATTGTCTTATGGTTCCAATGATCAGGAGCACCCGTCAAGAACACTCTTTCTAAGGAATATAAGCAGCAATGTTGAAGATTCTGAATTACAAGTGCTTTTCGAGGTGGGCAGTGGTCTTTTCCTTTTAGTGTTTGAAGTTGCAGTACAAGCATATCCTTGCCATATTCTGACTGGTGTTCATCCTGTGTTTATATTTGAATTGCAGCAATATGGAGAGATCCACACACTATATACAGCGTGGAAGCATAGAGGGTTTGTTATGATCTCTTATTATGATATTAGAGCAGCCCAAAATGCAATGAAAGATCTCCAGAATAAGCCATTAACACGTAGGAAATTTGACATACATTTCTCATTTCCGAAGGTAAGCTTCTGCTAGGTGTTACTTCTTAATATAAGGTTCAAACTTTTCTTTTAATTTCTTTCTTTTTACTTTTTATTTGTTATTATTTATTTTTTCTTTTTGCTGCTCCAATCATGTTTACCTGCATGGTATTATGATCACGATAAGCATGCTGTTCTTTTTTTTTTGCTTTGCATCAGATTTATTATTGCTGTGACTAACTATATTGCCTGAACCTTGTTGTCCACCTCTTAGGACAATTCATCAAAAAAAGATAATCAGGGAGTTCTTCTGGTTTATAACCTCGATTCATCTATTTCAATTGATGAACTCCAACAAATTTTCGGTGTTTATGGTGAGATCAAGGAGGTGAGCTTGGGTTGCAACCTTGTCTGTTCAGATGGCATGTTAATACAATTACTAACTACCCTTTTTGGGATGTAGATTCATGGGACCCCCAATAGAGGTCATCAGACATTGATAGAGTTTTATGATGTTAGAGCTGCAGAAGCTGCTCTTCGTGCATTGAACAGGAGTGAAATTGCTGGAAAGCAGATTAAGGTTGTAGCGAGCCTAACTGGTGGTTCTGAAAGGTGGATATTTAGCACTTGATTCTTTTCTCTCTCTCTTTTTAGTTAAGCAGTTTCTATCTTCGTCGTCTTATCTTCTTCTTGGTGTTTTTCATTTATAAAAATCTTGTGATTCAGGAATCGAACTTCAGTGAGTTTTAGTTATTGAATGATGTGTGTTACAGCTAATATTTGTTACTTATTCACTTTACCAAGTAACTTTTGCCATTTGCAGACTAATGCAGCCATTTTGTTCTGAGCTGGACCAAGAAGAATCTGGTCTTCAAGTGCAGCAGAATAGCCCTCCTAATAACTTGACTTCTGTATTTTCTGGTAATTTACTTCTCATAATCTACACTGCCGATTAGCTTTCTATCAACAGGAAACGTGGTTATATGCTGTTCTAAATTTTTTTTCCAGGACCATATTCACTCGGGGGAATCACATCCAGTACAAACAACGGATCTATTCTTGGTTCACACTTGACAAACGGACACCCAATTAGTCCACTCCTGGATGACATGTTTCACCATGGGGCATCATCTAGTGTACCTAACAGTTTACCCTCTCTCGTAAGGGCGGGATCAGTTGGAAATCAGTCCAGTATTGGTGAATCTGGTCACTCACAGGGAAGCCTGAAGTTTGAAATTCGGGGAATGCCAAATTCTCATCCCCATTCGCTTCCAGAATATCATGATGGTTTAGCTAATGGGCCTCCTACTGGTTCTACCAGCAACATGGTAACAAATATCAGTGTTAGATCTCCAGTAATCTTAGAGAACCAGCAGTTTCATAGAGTTAGCTCTAATGGGCAGTCAATTGAGTTGAATGAAGGTGGTAAGTGCCAGGGTCTAATTGCTTTGCCATTTTCATATTTGTTTTAATTTTTTTTGTTGCTGGTTAATGGATATCAACGTGGCTACCTAATTCTGCAATCTTAAGGAAAATCAAAAGGGCGAAAAGATGCCGTGTGAAGTCTGATAATTGTATTCATGTAGCAAAATTTTCTGTGGACCAGATGAAGAATGAATGAGAAAAGGACACTGGAAATCAATAATTCAGCTTCCATTCTGGAATCTTCAATTTCACTGCTTTCCAGCAATGGCAATCACAGGCCACCCTTTTACTAAATGGACCCTCAACATACTAGGCTTTCTGATTACAAAAACATAATAAACCCAAGTTTTAGCTTGCTAGTTTCTTTGATGTTCTGACTATCTGGTTTTCTTCCGTTTCTCAGTTTTTGGGTCCTCTGGAAATGGAAGCTGTCCTCCTCCTGGGCGTCACTACTTGTGGAATAATTCACCCCGTCCTCAGTCCCAAGGCATTGTGTGGTCAAATTCGCCATCATTTGTCAATGGGATTGGTGTTGCTCGTCCTCAACAATTGCATTCAGTTCCTAGAGCACCATCTCATATGCTGAATGCATTTATGCCTATGAATAATCACCATGTGGGGTCAGCACCTTCTGCCAATCCTGCTCTCTGGGATAGACGACATGCTTATGCTGGGGAATCTCCTGATGCCACTGCTTTTCACCCAGGTTCACTTGCAAATTTGATGAGATCGGGTAGTTCACCACGTCCTTTGGAATTCGTCCCTCATGACATCTTTCCTCGCACTGGTGGAAATTATATGGACCTGCCAATTCCTTCTAAAAATATTGGATTGCAAACTCATCATCAGAGGTGCATGATGTTTCCTACGGGAGGCCAAATGATTTCTATGATGAATTCATTTGATTCTCCTAGTGAACGGAATAGAGGACGCAGAAACGAAGGCAGCACAAGTCACTCTGACAACAAGAAACAGTTTGAGCTTGACATAGACCGAATTGTACGTGGAGAAGACAAGCGCACGACACTAATGATAAAGAACATTCCCAACAAGTACAAATTATTCTCTTTAATTTCTGAGATTATGCTATTATATTTCCAAGCTGACAGTTTCTTTTCTGATATCATTGTGCAACAATTTAGCTATTAGATTAAGTACAAATAAGTAGTAATTTGTAACCTATCCAAAGTGATTAAAATAATTAAATTTCAGGTTTTGACTTGATATATTCTTTTGATATATTAGGCGAGGTGATGACTGGCTGGACAGGCAAATTTGATCGAAGATTAATTTTTTGCTGTGTTCATGCACTCGACCCCCCTGCTATTCTCTCAAGCCTCATTTTATGCAATTGCCCTTCTATACCCGCATAATCCTCTACCTTATTTTTGTTTTACAATGCTTTGATCTGGGAAAATCTGTGTAAGCATTTATGCTGTGACCAGCTTGGAACCTGATCTAACCTGCAACAATCTATTGCCACGTGTTAGTGTACATTTGCATATTATAAATGCTTAAGCAACATGAGATTTACTGAAGTTCTATCTTATAATCAAACTGCCACATTTTTACCTTCCTAACCAGGTTAAATAAATCATTAAAATATCAAGGATGGGTTCCAGTAGATTCTTTCTGATCTTGCTTTGCTGTATCAATATTTAAAGTTGATTGGATTATTTAATTTTTCTTTACCTTTCTTGGGCATGATTCTATTTCATTATGGTGGCAAATCTAGATACACCTCAAAAATGCTTTTGGCTGCCATTGATGAACGCCATCGAGGGACTTATGATTTCATTTACTTACCAATTGATTTCAAGGCAAGTGTTTGTTGCTTCTCTAACCGTCGTTTCATGTTTACAAACAGGGTTTCCTTTGATGACATGTCAATAGGTTTATTATATTGATGTCTAATACTTTGATACTCCATTTTATTGCAGAACAAATGCAATGTGGGTTATGCGTTTATAAACATGACTGATCCTTCCCTCATAATTCCTTTTTATCAGGTATGCTTCATTTGTGCCATTTACACTTCCAATATTCTTCCTGTTCTTGTGAAAAAAAGAACAAAGAGTAAGATTCATATTGTACTTTTTATTATTTGTATAAACTAAAGTCTAAAAGTAGCAAATATTGATATTGGCAGACTTTCAATGGAAAGAAATGGGAGAAGTTCAATAGTGAAAAAGTGGCATCCTTGGCTTATGCTCGTATACAGGGAAAGGCTGCCCTCATTGCACACTTCCAGAATTCAAGCTTGATGAACGAAGACAAGAGATGCCGCCCTATTCTCTTCCATACTGATGGTCCTAATGCAGGTGATCAGGTAAGTGCCCAGCTGAACCAGCACTTTGGATCTCTTCCCTAAACCTTATTTTTGGTCCTTAATGTGGAAATCCAAGTTATTGGGATAAGGCTCAGATTTGTCTTCCTGTTTATGTAGATGTGGAAATCTCACTTTTCAGAATTAAGCTCATAATATCATTTATTGTTTTGTGAAAGGCAGAGTTTGAATTGGTGTGGTACCTAACCACTAACAAAAACTCACAAGGCCTTGTGAGCTTTGGTTGGTTATGGACCTATGGTTTTAAACAAAATACCTATGTTCCGGTTGGATGTGGATTTGAACTCATAGTAGACACAAACTTCAGAGATCTTAAATTTGTTCAGAGAGCATAAATATTGTTTTTCTTCTGCAAGAAATAGATGCAACTAACTTTGGTTCATGGTTTTGTGCTGCTATGCTTGTCATATTTGCAAGAACTATTATTTACCGTACACGTTTGCAAAAATTTATCAGTTACTTGATTTTCACCAACAGAGGACCAGTATTATCATACTTGTACTAAAAAAAAAGCATGAAGTATCTCTCTCTCTCTCTAGAAAATTTAGAAATATGGAACATCTCATATTTGTGTATTTCTTCTGTAGGTTCCCTTCCCAATGGGCGCTAACATTCGACCAAGGCATGGAAAAATTAGAGCCAGCACTAGTGAGGACTACAATCAAGAAGTCCCACTCAATTCGTTGAATGGGGAGGAATTTTCCAATGGAGACTCATCTTCAGGTTCTGGCAAGGATTCAGATTGAGCTGCTGGTTCCTTTTTGTGAGCACTAACACTGTAGAATCAAGTATGTTTTAGTCATTCACCAAACTTTTCTAATGTAAATTAAGGATTATAAACAGAGAAGTTAGAGGGAGAAAATATCTTTGTGAATTTGGAGAAAAGTGCAGAAATTTGACAGATTGGTTGACCCAGTAGTTGCATTGTAATTTGTGGTTGACAGAGCTAAGGCAACCAGACGATTTTGAGGAACTTAATTTCTATATGTATAGGGAGTTTCTGAGTGACGGCAAATTATGCTGCTGCATGGAGGCAAGTCCTGCCATACCTTTTTTCTCTTGGCAATTTTCAGTTTCCTCCTTTTGTTATTAATTTTGGGCAGTATGCTAAGAGAATTCAGAGAGATTGTTAACAATTTTTTGTTGTATCATTTGTTTTGAATTGGAGGTTGTCTGAATTTCTTGGTTTATTCTGCATTTTGTGCATCCTTTGTTTCTGCTATTGGTATTGTCTGAGTTGCTGGCTTATGCTATTTTTTTCTAGAATCATTTGTATTTGAACTTTACGTCTCTAGATGTCCTCGTAGCTGGCTATTTTGTTCTAGTGGATGGCTCACAGAAATCTCGTCCCTCTTCAATGGCTGCCCTTATATTTTATTCATCTCAATGATTGGCTGTGAATCTCTCTAGGGAAGCATGTACTGTAAATTAAGACAAATACAGTAATTAAATGTACTAAAAGTTAATATACGGTAAAGTATTTCTATAGTTGCACTCTATACAGGAATAATCTCTATGTAAGTCATAAAAAATTGGTCCCAATTGAGTCAGTTGTAAATAAAAATAAACTCCCAAATTATAAATTTTTTTGGTCCCTTCAGAAAACTTGCCTTTACATGGTAATAATTATATGTATATTTCACGAAGTATATGCTATTACTAAAAGTTAAAGATGAAATATTTTATGCAAAGTTGCTTAACACAATGATTTATTCTTTAGAGTTGCTAGCACATATTTGAGGTTGCGTGTACGTATGTAATGAATGGACTTTTGTTTTTATGTTCAAGTTGAACTATTTCTAGCTTTTCAAGCATGTTTATAGCTTCTTGACACACGAAACTTTTTGTATTTTTCATACTATCATCCTCAGGATTTTCTCATTCATCTTCCTGTCTAATTCTAGATTTGATTTCTTCTTCGATTAAAGATTACAGGACTTGTTGCTCATTTCTATTCTATTAGTATAGTGAACTTGTCGAATATGTTCACTCAATTCCGCGACGGCTCTTTGATATCCCTCGTCCACTTCATTTGTAACTCGCAATTCATCTACGTTGGGGGTCCTAATTTTGGAGTGTTTTAAACAATTAACAATAGTGTGTACTTCACATCGATTGACCATGTAGCAATTGAATTTACAATTCTATCAAGTACACTTATCTTTTCCATTTCCAAGATACGATCTTATATCCTTTTCAAAAGTAGACGATCAAAGGATTGGCAATTATGACCTTTGAAATTTCTAATGATGCT
>CAIGRK010343256.1:0-10449 GCA_903798315.1 Fraxinus greggii | reverse complement strand
TTACCACTGTAGCCAACATCACAACCACCACCACCACCACTTGTAAACCACGAACAAAAATCACCCCTAAACTCTTGATAAGTAGGCTTGGGTATGGTTTAAGTTGAGTTGGTTTTGAGCTCAACCCGAAATTGAAACCAATTTGATCAATTTGGGTAAATTCCAACCCAAACCAACCAATACGGTTGTTGAAACCGAACCAAACCAAACAGGTAAATGATCAATTTTTCTAAAATCATCCTATATAGTCGATAGTTACCACTAACAAATTACACCAAAATGAAATGTTACAATCGAAATTTAGAGTTTACAAATTGCTTTTCTTTTCTTTTGAAATTTGGAGTTTTGGCAAAAAAAAAATGTAGACGGTTAAAAAAATTGTTTGAGAAAGAATTATATTTATATTTATATTATTTTATATTTTTAAGTTTAAAAATAGGAATTTTAAAATAAAAAAATGTATTAATGGGTTGGATCGATTAGTCAACGGATTGGTTGCTTAAACCGTAACCAATCCAACTCAACTTTTTAATGGTTATAATTAATCAGACCAAACCAATATTTTGGTTCAAACAAACCTAAATCAACCCGATTTGGTTTGGTTTGGTTTGGTCGGTTGATCAATTTTTTTTATTTTTTTGCCCATCCCTACTGATAAACAAATTGGAGAAGGAAGAAAAAGCCTAACAGCTTATCGCTGAAAACCACAAACTACTAACATCATTGTGCGTTCAACCAATAGTTCTTACATCGTCGGCGCTCAGCCACAAACTACAGAAAACCACAAACACCACCGGCTCTCAACCACAACTCACATCATACCTACATCATAGCTCCTTCACCTATACCAGAGAAACAGATGCGGAAGAGAAAAAGAGAAATAGAAAAACATATGCAAAAGAGAAACGGATGGGTGCCAATGCAAGAAGCAGCGGCGATGGGCACTTGCGCAAATGGTTCGTACGTAGCGACAATGGGTGAGGTAAGGTGCAGTGTGGTGCGCATGGGGCCATTGTTGCGCTTATCAAGTGCACGTCGATCACCAATGCTACGCCTATTGCATATAAACAGTTTATTGGTCATAATCAACCAAATAATTGGCTTCATATAAAGTTGTCGATGGCTTCTATTTCGGCTTGTAAGCAATTAAACCCNATTGTTGCGCTTATCAAGTGCACGTCGATCACCAATGCTACGCCTATTGCATATAAACAGTTTATTGGTCATAATCAACCAAATAATTGGCTTCATATAAAGTTGTCGATGGCTTCTATTTCGGCTTGTAAGCAATTAAACCCTAATACCAAAATCTTTAGAATCATGATTTATACATATAAATGTAATTGATTAGAAAACATACATTGATCAATAGCAATGATTGAAAGATTTAAATCTGCAAAAGAGAAATTGTTCTCTCTCTTTATTTCTCTGTAATTCAATATATGCATTTTGTGGGTTCCATTCGCGCTTATAGGTAGAGAGAGAGCTTCTCACGGACCTTAAAAAACTATCCACTTTCCAGCAAGGTGTATAGTTATTGAACTCCCACTTCTAAATGGGCTAATTAGATTTTAGCATATAAACCTCTTTAATTAATTAATTAATAATATTACATGGGCCACACTAATTGGTCTTACATTCTCCCACTTGACCCATGTAATACTGCTCCATTATGTGATCTATAACATAATGCGCACATGATGAGTTAAAATCCCTCTTGCATTGGTCAATTAATATATCTTCTTTAAATAAAGACTAGTAAAAGTCATAGCGATTGTACACCATCATTTCAGTATAGTTCCTTTAATGTACTACAATATTAGTTCTCATCTGACATGACACGTAATGAGAAGAATAACATTTTTTGTCAAAAATAAAATATGAACGAGCTCAAAGTATTAAATACATAAATTTCATAATGTCAATGATCATTTCCAATAATGCACATTCTGTCGACGTGTTCATTAAATGCCTTTAGTGACAATCTTTTTATTAGTGGATCTGCATTCATAAGATTAGTACTAATATGCTCAATTAACACTTTTTGTTTTTGAACTTCTTCTTTATCGGCAAAGTACTTCAATTCCATTTATTTAACACTTTTAGAGTACTTTTCGTTATTTAGAAAGAATATTGTTTCAAGAGTGTCACAATAAAGTTTCAACAATTTGGCAATACTATCAATAATTCCAAGCCCTGAAATAAAGTACCACAACCAATTTCCTTGAACTGTGGCCTTAAAGCATACCACAAACTCAGGTTTTGTAGTGGATGTAGCAATGATTGACTGCTTCGCCTTTTCCATGATATAGCCCCTCTAGCCAAGAGAAACATATAGCTAAACGTGGACTTTCTATTATCCGCACATCCAACAAAGTCTCAATCTGAATACCCAATGAGCTCGAAGTTATCAGATCTATTATAAGTGAATATGTGAACCTTCGTTACCAGACACCAGATCAGCTACTAAAGCTATTATAATTCTGAGTGAGTCTTTTTGGAGACTAGCGAAAGGTTTCCTTATAATCAATGCTTTCTTTCTAAGTGAAACCTTTGTCAACAATTCTAGTTTTATATTGTTCAATATTACGTGTAAAGTCGCACTTGGTCATTAAGACCCATTTGCACCCAACTCTATACATGATTCAGGCAATTCGACAAGATCCCAGACTTCATTACGTTCCATGGATTTCAACTTATCTTTCATAACATCTAACCACTTATCAGAATAAGCCCTCTCAATGACCTATGAAAATGAAATGGTATCGTAATCAACAATTTTCAAGCCAAATTCAGACTATTGTAGGTAAACCACATAACCATCAGAAATAACAGGTCTACGTTGTCTTTGTGAGCTCTTAGCTATTTCTTGTGATTCATTCAGTATAGGTTCTTTCGCAGAAACTTCATTGTGATGTGTGTCATCATTTATTTGTTGTTCTGATTGTCATACCGTTCATTTTCACTAAATCTAGCATTTTCAGTTTCAACAATTCTACTACTATGGTTAGGACGATAAAATATATAACCCTTTGATTTTTATGGATAACCAATAAAAAATCAATTGATTGTTCTTGAGTCTAGATTCTTTTTATGCTGATTATAAATTCTTACTTCTGTTGGGCAATCACAAACATGTAGGTGTCTTAAATTGGGTTTTCTTCCAGTCCACAATTCAAAAGGAATCTTTAGAACTGCCTTACCAGGAACCCTATTTTGAAGATACATAGCAGTTTTTAATACATACATCCACAAAGAAATGGGTACAAAAGAATTGCTTAACATATACCTAACAATTTCTATTAGAGTACGATTATACCTTTTAGCTACACCATTCTGTTGTAATATGTTGGCATAGTATATTGAGAACATATGTCATATCTTTCAAGAAATTTAGCAAATGGACCAGGGCTTCATCACACTTTCCATAATATTCATAACCTCTATCAGATCTAATAATTTTCACATTTCTATCAAATTATCGTTCAACTTAATTGATAAATATCTTTAAAACATTTACAGCTTGAAATTTTTCATGCAATAGATAGACATAACCATAACATGAAAAGTCATCAATAAAAGTGATAAAAATACTTTTATCCGCCAAATGATGGAACATCAAAAGGCCCGCATATATTGGTGTGTATTATTTTAAGAAGTTGTGTGCTTCTTGTGGCTCCTTTCTTCGTGTGTTTGGTTTGTTTGTCCTTAATACAATCCATACAGGTTTCGAGCACAAAAATCCAAGTCTGGAATGATTTCATTCTTTACTAATCTTTCTATCATTTCCTTGGATATGTGACACAAACGTTTATGCCACAAGTTAGCAGATCATTCATTCAATAAACCACGTTTAGTACCAACATTATGATGCAAGGTTAAAAGTGCAAGGTTAAAAGTGTCTCGACAAAGAGGTTATCAAACTTTAATTTAAATAAGCAATCACAAAGAGTAGCAGAACCGATAAGATGATTTTCTTTAAACAAACTCAAACATCCATTTCCACTATTAAAGAAATATCCAGAAGAATCAAGTTTTGATAAGGAAACTAAATTGTGGGAAATAGAAGGTATATAAAGAGTTTGAAATAAATCTAAATGATGTCCCGTATCTAAAATCAAATGGTAGATTCAATAGTTTCAATAGGAGCTTTGACTCAATTTCCCATGAGAACAAACTTTTTATTTTGATTTATTCGTCCGAATTGAAAGGAATCACTGCATCGTATTGGTAACGTGAATGGTAGATCCGGAATCAATCCACCAAGTATTATAAGGAACTTCTGCCAAATTAGATTCGAAACATACATAAGAAATAATCTTACTTTTACATTCGAACCATGGCTTACATTTCAGACAATCCGTTTTATGGTGCCCAGGTTTACAGCATCAATGGCACGTATCTCTCTTGTGTTCCTTATTATAGATTTGGGTAGAAGACTCATTTATCTTTAGTAATTCTTACTTAATGCCCTTTCTAGACCTATTTTTATATTTCTTTCCAGCTCTTTGATGAATTAGATGAACAGAATGAGTTCCTTTATTCTTAAGCATTATCCCCTCTTGCATGAGGATACTGTGAAATTCATTCACATTACATTTGTCCTTTAAGGTATAATAGTTTATATGGAATGAACCAGATTCAGGAGGCAAGGAGTTTATGATAAACTGTACTAGAAAGTTCTCATCTACAGTCATCCTGAGGGTCTTAAGTCTTGCTGTAATGTTACTCATTTCAGTAACATGTTCATGTATGGTACGTTGACCATCAAATTTCATGGTGGTTAGGGTACCCATTAGTGTGCCAGCAAGTGATTTGTCTACTGTTTGGGACACAAATTTCGTATATTCCTTAGCAATCTTAGTTTTAGGGATAGTGGACTTGATATTCTTTGCTAAGGTCATCCGCATAAACATTAGGCTTAATCTATTTGATCTTTCCCAAGCCGTATGGAAGGATCTTTCATCAGTACTGCTCTCATCAGTGAGACCAGCGGGTTTCTGAACTTGAAGTGCCAAGTCTAAGTCCAAAACACCTAAGTTGAACTGGACTTGTTCACATGAGTCAGAGAAATAGAGCCCATTGAACAGCGGTACATATGAAGCATGCGAATGCAGATAAACGGGAACAGATACTGTAAAATATAAAATGCTCTAGCATTAATGCTTTGAGTTTTGATTTAAACACTTAAATTCAGATTCATATAACATTAAATGTGTACCATAATTCACCTTTTGGTGATACTGGTTAATACCATCATAATAAATATAATGATGTTAGTTAATTTCACGTAATTGGTAATTAAATATATCTTAATTAAACATGTCTGTTATCTTTGGATATACAAAACAGATCCAACTAAATATATCAATTAACCACGATCATGTTCAAGATTAATAAAATTAGTTGATCAGCTTTTGGGCGATCCATAAAAATTTTATAATCTATGAACGTGAATATACTCTTGACAACAATTATAATAATATCATCTACATTTATAAGCATCAAACATCAAGAGTAATTGACAAATAAATTATGTAATTTAGTATTCACAATTCTATAATGCTTGGCCACTTTGGTGACTATCAAACAACGTTAATTGAACATTAATTACATAAATAAAACATATATATAAATGATTCATCAAAACTTTCAAATGAAACATTTTTCATCCCAATTTAAGTGTAAATTAATTATCACATAATGTTTATTTATTATCGACCACAAATAAACGAAACACGAAAATTAAGTTATTAAATTAGACATAATCTAAGCCCCTATTCGGGCCACATTTTAGCCTGAAAAAGTAGAAGAAAACCTATCGTTGGAACAATATATCTTGACAACACAGTATATTTTCACTGTGCAAATAGTGAAACAGCAGTAGACAGTTGCTGAATTTACCCTTAACCCAAACAAAGAGCTAAGATTTTTCCCTTCATAGTAAAGTTTTTTCTCTCACCTCTCCTTACGTAACAGCGGCAATTGGAAGCTAACCACGCTACAGACCCAGCTATTGTATTCCAGCGACCTCTTCAGTGTTCAACTGCACCTTGACTAGAGTAGATCTTCAACTGGTAGCATCTTCCTTGCAGATTGAGGGCCCCGAAACACGAAGAAAAAGTCTTACACTTTCGCGATTTGGCACAACCACTGCACAAACAGCCAGCGCTACACCGACTTCCCCATTGTAAAATTGGCTAATGCAACTGGAGTAGTGTCGCCACAGCCACTTCAACCGCTAAACCAAAGGCATGGAACCATTCAATTCTCATATGGATTTTTTGAACCTTGGCTATTACCGCATTTCTTATGTGGTTTTTTCGCCTTTCCAAACCCATTTTTTAATCCCACAGACGGGTGAAATTCGTGGTCCGGGTTCGTCAAAAGCCATCGCGACTGTCCGAACGTTGAATCGTCCAAAAAATATGCGTGATGGAGGGCTGCAGAGAGGCAAACGTTTATAGTGGCATGTAAAACTGCCATTGTCGAAGGCCATCGACATGGCAAGTGTCTCACGAAACACAGGTGGGAACGTGTTGTGACGTTGTTCAATTTCATCTCCGACAGTTGGAGTAAACTGCAACTTCGCAACCAATAGGACGCAATGCGTGGGGAACACAAACCGCAAAATTGGCTATCGGAATTGTTGGCTTATACCGGGGTCGAATACAACCCGTTGGAGGTTCAGATCGTAGCATCCAACGAATGGTGGACCTGAAAATTGAAGGTGAGATTTTTGAATTATTGTTGGACATTCACTTTGACATGTATATTGTGGTCACTCCGTGACGTTGCGATTTTTGATTTTATCATGTCTGCATAGGTCTCATTTGTTACTCTGTTATTATGATGTTGCTAAGGACCTCTTCAATATGTATGAAAAATATTTTGATTTTATCATGTTTGCATAGGTCTCATTTGGTACTCTGTTATTATGATGCAGCTCTGGACCTCTTCAATGTGTATGAAAAATATTTTATATATTGTCATGGAAGATAAAACTATAGGAATATTGAACTTATAAGCTTGGCATGAGAAGTAACATTTTCGTGGTTGATTATTTAGGAGCAGAATTTGATTGCAGGACGTGTCTTGACGATCAAATTTTTGTTTCCATAACCTACTATCTTCAACTCACCAGTCATTTAGCATGAGAATTGCAGAAAATTTGTTGCATGAAAACGTCCACACATACTGATTTTTCGTGTTCAAACTTTTTTCCATACCTTAAGCATTGCTTCAAAGTACATTACGATATCCCCATCATGTTATCTTGATCAAATGTGCTAATACAATTGCTGGAGAACAAGGAGTACAAGGACTTCAAGGATAAAGGTGAAATCTACATCCAATATTGTTAGCTATTCGGCGATAGCTACGACGGTGACAAGTACACAGTCACCCCAACAAGTTATATCGTATGGGCTTCAGTTTGTTTGAGGACAATGTTGTCGAAGACCAAATAGATTCAATCTTGTTGATGGAGAAAGTACTGGTTCAAGTGATGAGGGCGACGAACAAAATTATACTTCAAGCATGCACGTTTCGAATGTCAGAAGCGATGAAAAGAGGAAGTCTACGTCAAGCACGCAAAAAGGGAAGAAGAAGAAAATTTTTGCTCGAGATTTATCCTTTTCAGTTGATCGGGCTAACAGTGCTGTCAAGGAAGTGGCGATGAAGATAGACACCATCATGACGACACGTAAAAATGCAGGAGTCGCATGTATCGAAGAATTGCTTGCAGTAGGAAGGCTCAAGCGATGCACACCCATTTACTTCTTCGCCTGTGCACTTCGGCATAGAAGCGCTATCGTGATATGCTCGTCATCATACGGGATGCAGATGAGAAGTTTGAATGATAGTTTAACGAGTGTAATAAGTCTCTCCATTAATTTCTGCATCGACCGACTCTACCATACTTGTTTTATTTATTTTCTCATGTATTTCTTGCAAACAATTACAGTTGGTATTGTGCCTTTATCGTTCGTATGTGACATTATGTTATGACATGCATTGTGTAATTACTGACATTTCTTTTCAAATTGTTATTTTTTTGATAAAAAATAGTGCAGGCATGATTGACAACTCGTATACGGAATCTAAAACTTCTTTTTGGGAACCATGTTTGAACAATAACAAAAAATGTGTCACATGCCCAAAAAGTATACTCATCCTTTGTTTTCAAACATTGTGGTACAATTATTTGAATGTCACTCAAGCGAAACACGAAACAAGGATTGCTTACTCTTATATAACTTTGTTGGTCGGACACATGAGTAGTGATATGTGAACTTATTGTGTAGAAATCTTTGTACTATTGCAAACAATTGGAGATCTTCAATTTCCTATAATTGATGATCTCAACTTCAATTATGCGTTTCTATCGGGCTCCAACGACGAAGAAGAAGTCGATGATGAGGTGTTTCTCAGCCAACTGGCGAAAGACGTCACGACATGGGTTACATATTGTCAAGTTACAGTAAGCGAGCTAGGAATTATTATCTCAAACAACAACGTCGTACCCGACGATTTTCGTTTTCACGAAATGGCCACATGTTCATGAAGGAAGCAATGGAAGATAACGGGAAAATGTTCTATCGAGAATTTCGAATGTACTCACAACTACTGCGACACTTTGCACATATTCTGTGTGATGAATATGGCTCACACAACAGCCAACAGGTCGATATCTACGAGCAAGTTGGAATGTTCTTGTGCATATTAGTGCATGGAAAAGGGGTAGCCAGTTGACAACTATTTTCAATCATTCGTTGCAAAAAATATGCCGTTATTTTAAGGAGGTACTCAATGTCGTCGCCTTCTCGGCATGTCTCATACAACCAAGACCAGACTACAACGAGGGTGACGGACCCCACAGGCCGGACCCGACTAAGTATCATTTGTTTCAAGACTGCATTGGTGCTATTGATGGAATGCATGTGAAAGCCGTGCTATTGCGTTACGAGTGGGTGAATTTTATAGGTCGAAAAGGAGTGCTGACGCAAATGTGTTGGCAGCATACGATTTCAATTTGTGTTTCACGTTCGTGTTTGCTGGCACCACTGGGAATATGCACGATGCGCGAATACTTGCTCGTGCTATACGCAGTCCTGGAACTCATTTTCCATTACCCGACCCGGGTAATTATTATTTGGCTGACTCCGGGTTTGCTCATCGATCGGGCTACATGGCCCCTTACAAAGGATTAGATATATTGTATCATTTTCAAGAGTTCCGTGATGATGAATCGAGTCATCGAAATGCTCGTGAGAGGTTTAACTATAGATATTCGTCCTGTAGAAACGTCATAGACCGACATTTGGTGTGTGGCAAAAAAAATGGCAAATCATTGATCATATGTCTAGCTATTCGTTTTGATCTCAAGTTGCTGCTGTTGTCGCAACGATGGGCATTCATAATTTTTTATGCCATTCTGGAGTTGTGGACGAGGCGTTTGTTAGAGCATAAACAAATGATGACCCGTTTGAGGTGGACCTACCTAGCACCGAAGACGAAATGCACGCCGAATGAACACACCTGAATGCAGCGAAGTGATTGGGACTGACTTTGCGATTATATAGCACAACAACAATGATCATCACATTTTGTACGAAACGTGAAATTTCGAAAATGTGTAGTGTTATACTAACGTGGGAATATAATTCGATGCATCTGTTGAATATTCGGATTGTATAGATGAAATCAGTGAATAATTGAATCCAAACAATTTACAATACACATCCTGACCAAATATGCACGATACCCAAAGCGTGCAAATTGCATTTCACGTGTCGTACAAAGTGGTGGCACAATAATGCAGTTGATTTGGTATTATTTATTTTGAATTAAGTCATAAGTGGATTGGCAAAAATGGGAAAGTGGAAATTTGTCAACATCAAATGATGTCCTTTACACGGTAGCAAATGTTGGATGACAAGACAAAATAATGTATTTTTTGAGTGAAAATGAGTAACAAATGGAGGCTAAATTAATCCATAATTCAAATTAAAATTTGAAAATAATAAATGCACAATAGCCAAAAGCAGTCCGAAAAAATAAAATAATATATATATATATACTTCACGAGTATTATACACAAATATGTATACTTCAGCCAACGGTTTTCCTCCATTAATTAGTTTGTATATGTCAACCAACAGTCATTTGAAAGATTGAAAGCAAGGGACTGATCTTTTCTCAAACCAATAATAATTCAACATATATGGTAGAAGAGTGTGCGCGCGTGGGAGTTAACGGGAATTGATGTAATAGCTATGGTGCAAAATGAAACCAAGAATTGCCTTCAACTTATCTTCTAGATCTTGATCCATAAATCAATAAGCGAAAAAACGATAATCTTTAATTGAAAATCAAAAATTCCCTAACTTGACTCTAATACCACATGTAAGCAATTAAATAACTCTAATATCAAGATCTTTAGAATTC
>CAIGRK010343244.1:0-10119 GCA_903798315.1 Fraxinus greggii | reverse complement strand
TAATTGAAAATTAAATTTTATTCATTTAGTATAAAATATTTAAAATTCATTGTCCCACCCACACACACACACACGCACACACACACTCTTTACCAAAACTTGACTAGGGTTCTTCATTTCAAATTTTCAATGCAATTCATGTTCAGTTGTCAATTTTCTTTAAAAGGGTAGCCCTATACAGTAAATTTGATCTTGTTGACATTGATCAGGAGTTCATTTTTATTCCTACTTTTGCTCTATGATCATGCACTAGACATCAGACCGTTATTTGTCGGAGTTGGGACCATTTAATATGGTATATATCATATATGTTCAATCCCAACAATGGCTACATAATGTTCAAGGTTAATGATTTTCTAGCATGTTTTATCGAATTCTCAACTTCACTATATTATTTGACAGTATTAAGAAACAAAAATAAGTTCCAATTTTATCAATTGCATTGTCTAGTACTACTTATTCCCAATTATAACACGTTTTCCTCAAAAATAAGTTAATTCTTGTCCATTGCATTGTCTTACACATTATCTAGTTTTGTTCACTGATAATTTATCCTCGTGCCTCAGGTCTTAACCGTTGTGGCAAGAACTGTCGTCTCCGGTGGCTTAACTACCTACGAACGGATATAAAACATGAAGCTTTTACACCAGAAGGAGACTATATCATATACACACACTATAGTAGCTTGCGAAGCAAGCAAGTTTGTTTATACATAAAATTATATAATTATTTAATGTTGTTTTTAAAGTTAATTAAGACATTTTGCCTCTTAATTTTTATTAATTATTCATTTTTTTCAAATTTATAGATGGTCTATCATAGCATCTCATCTACCCGGAAGAACCGACAATGATGTGAAAAACCGCTGGAACAGCAAGTTAAAGAAGAAGCGAATGGCAGCTGCATACGGTTATCACCCCGCAAACAATACCGACGTCACCACTGCGGTCGCCAATGCCGCCGCCACCACGACAACGATCACCGACCTCTCGACGTCAACCACCAACACTTTGGTTCCCACATTTTCAGCTCAAGACACATCTCCTATAATGCCATGTTTAACTGACAGTAGGAGATACCCAAGTTTTTCTTCATCATCCCGACAAGATTCAACCATTTAGGAAACATTTGCTCGGCTTGGAGAAAATTTCTTGTTTGGCAATGGCAGTTTCCGTAAGGGGATTCCAACGGATGATATTGGCAATGGATATTCTTATGAAATTCTGAGTGAAATTTGGTCCCAAGAGGCAACCATTGAAGGTGTCCCTATTTTGAATTGAAATAAAAAAGAGGTGCTCTCTTATATATAGCTTAGTTCATAGTATATGGGATTGTTTATCGATACAACATATATATAAACATTTGATACAAATTACTCTTCGGAAAAAAAGAATTGACAGCCAATGAGCGATCAGCCCCTGCGGAAGTAGCACATTAATGATCCTAGTCTTCGTTACATGAATATTTATGATGAAGCATAATAACGGTTTCAAATCGGACGGGACTGCTTGAGTCGTAAACTAGTAGACTCACGGGGAATTGAATGGAATCCATCAATTTGAAAAAAGGTTTAGGACGAAAGTGCAAGTGTGTGTAAAGGTTCGGGAAGTTTACTGCAATTTACCCTATTTGTTTTTTTGAAAAATTGAAGCCAATGATATACAAACATACCAAAATTTCTAGACCTAAAGAAACCCCCGGTGCAAGAACGCTACAAATCCAACAGAAGATATTAGAAATAAAAGAATAAGCAAAGCAAAAGCCCTCTTTTTTTTACAGAAGGGTGCAATCCTACCAAATCCTTGGAACCAAAATTAACATTAATCAACATAGCTGTGGAAGTTTTGATTGTATTACAAGCTCAATTGTAACATATAAAGCAGCAATAACACACATTTTACCTCCAAACATTAAATCGAATGGAAAATAATTTGGTATTATCTATACATACATGTATTAGAAATGGACAGGCAGAAATTTAGTTTCACAAAACAGGGTGGTAGCAGCAGCTCACGATATGTTCTCCATCTTTATACAATCTCTTCAAAGTTGAGCTGACAACTGTTAAAGAGACCGTCAAAAGAATTGTCACGTCAAATGGTTTGCGATTCGTTTGAATCCATCATAATCAAACATTTTCTAAGCAAAAGCAGCACTAAGAGCTCAACACTGCACTAAGCGGGTAATCAATCAAGAAGGCTCTCTCACACAAAAAAATGAGTTAAAAAAAAAAAAGGTTGTAACTAACGATTTTGTAGTAAATATAGATATTTGATATCAGCAAATGTGTGTGCAGCAACAGTTTTCTTTTTTACGTCTCAGTAGCACAGTCCTCATTGATACTAATAGCCCGATGAAGCAAATAATAACATTGAAAACCGGCCAGGCCTGAAAGTAGGGCATGTTTACAAGTGTTCTTCAAAGGTCGAAACCTTTTTTTGTGAGGAACCATTTAGGTTTGCTTTATATGAAGGCAATTTAATTAGGGTGTGTATGTGTATAAAATTATTCTTGATCCCTGGTTTGATCCTGGTCGAACCCCTGGATCCTTGATCCATTAGGTTGCCTGAGGTTTTAAAACATTTATAACTGATACATAGAAAATTACCTCGTTAAAGTGCCATCTCTGCCTGCAATGCAGCAAGCTCGTCTTCCTCTTCTGTATTCTTGCGAGCAGCCGGACGTACAGGTTGCTTTCCAGCAGGCACTTGAACTTGAGCAGCAGGGGCGGTTGTTGCAGGTTGCAGGAGTTGTTCCTCCAACTCAGCTCCTTCCAGCTCTTCAAGTTCTGCCTCTAATTCATCCTGTGAAAGTAAAGGGATACGATACTATCAAAAGAAGAACTCCCAATAAAAGGCATTTTTTGTTTTTTGGTTCTTTTGACCAAATGAACAGGTTATCAGAAATTGGAGAATGCAAACTTCATCAAAATCAGCCGCTGCACCAATTGGTGCTGACAGTGCTTCTTGAATCTGTTTCATATTTTCGGTCTGCTCATTGATCTCATCCATTGTCTTGTCCACATCATCAATATTGCTGAAACAGTAAAGGCAAGTAGAGAATGTGAGGGAACATAATCCTGTGCATTTTGAAGGATCCTATATCAAGATAACAAAGAATAATAAAAAGAGTGACAAAATTAGACAATGTAACCATATTCAAACTTTAGGTATCCGATACCCACACTCCATTCATTTAGGAAGATATTTTTAGAAATTAAAGTTTCTCTTGATAGTCGCCACTGGAGCTACAAATAAATATCTAAATTATGAGCTCAACACAGCAACTTTCACATCTTGGTGCAGCCTTTGAAAGTATATCTTGATTGTCTACGAGACTTGTACAGTTATACTTAAGTCAACCATGCAAAGCCGCATCAAGTTTATATCAGTTCCCCTGCTGCTGCATGAATTAAATTTTCTTAATAATAAAGAAACAGTTAGGCGGGATCGTAGTACAACTTACGTCGCCTTCTGCATGGCTTTCATTGCAGCTGCTCCAGTTCTCAATGCATCAACAGTTTCTGTTGTAGCTTTTGCACCTTCTAGCATTATCATCTGAAATCAAGGTTTAGAAATAGAATGTTGACAAATTGAAATTCATGAAAACACATTACTTAGAATAACTCTCATGTTCAAAAAATGATCACGAGCACCTGATCATGGATGCGCAACTGAAAATTTCCAAGCTGTTCAACTTGTTGTTCATAAAGCCTCTTTCTCTTCAAACATTGTATAGCAGCTGTTAACAAAGTTTCGGCAGATAATTCATCATAAAAGTGGCAACACAAAGGGAAAAACATCACGGGTAAATGATAATGCAATAATACATACCCTGCATTAGGACAACCTATGTTTTGTGATTTCACATTTGCTTTGTGCTCTTTCCATAACTAGTTGTTTCCATTTTGTTTAATTTTGTGCATATAAACTTAAGCATACATGTTCTCTTCACATTAAAAATATTTAGCTGTGATTTAAATCAATTTATTTTAGAATCACCCATAACTGTTTAATTAGTTATATGCCAAATAATTAGAGTGTAACCACTAACCTGTGTGCTACTGTGAAGAATGCAAGTATTAACTATTAACAAAACAAACATAAAATGGACCATATAAAAGGAGGAATAATCATATGAAGTAAAGCAACATCCACCCAACATGTGAATGCATCATCAACAATTACAGGAACCAATTAAAGCTTTTACTAACACAAATATTAAACGTTGAAGTTCTCACCGAAAAGGGGTAAATAAATTATATTTTCCGAGGATATCACTTTCTAAAAAAGATGGCATATATAAAAACCCTCAAGAAGCAGGCCTGAAGATCAGATCACTTATACCCCAGCCCCATAAATAGGACAAAGGCATGATTCTCAAACTTAGAAAATTCTACAGAGATGAATAGGATGGTAAGCGGACTTCTCATGAGCTATAATAGATATAATAGATCATACCCCTTTTATTTTTGGCTCTTGTAAACTCCTTGGCCTTCTCAACCTCAGCGGCAGCCTTCTTCAAAAGAACTTTCTCTTTTTTCTCAAGCATCTCGAGAGTCTGCACAGAATGTCCGAGTAAACATGTAGTGAGTCACAGACAATAAAATAAAGATGACAAAAAGAATTCAATGACCATAAAAGTCCTGGAAAAAATGTAAACTGGGAAAAACCCTTAAACCACAACCATTATTTTTCACCACAGTGATTGATCTAGGAGAGATGGAATGCATATAAATAGGTTATAACATCACAAATCCCCACGACAAAACATAACAAGGGAATGATTGAAAAATAAACATGTCACATCTGATGTCACTCCTAACACTAGAAATAGATGCAGCGACCGATACTCTGTAAAGTCTAATCTCATAAACATTAGGGCTCCATGTGGATTCTATATTTCCTATAGGAAAGGAAAATAGAAAAATAAAATAGGTTACCATAAATTTCCCACACTTTTTCTCTCCAAACAGATTAAAAGCAAGTATTCAAATCGAAACCAAAAGAAAAAATGGTTTTCCTTCGTATTTTGATTCTATTCATCACTGAAACTCAGGATCCAAATATCAAATATGGACTAATGGATGCACCCTATATTACAAAAAATCAAGAGCTTGTATTCTGCTTGACAGTTGAACAATTGAACTAGAAAAAAATTACCCCCATTGCAGCACTTGAGAGCAACAAAATAACTACTCTTAACCGAAATAGGTAATGGAGATTTTAATTCAAATCATATCTAAAATATAAAACTAAAATCTATACCAATCGAAATTTTTTGACTAAAATTTGATTGTGTCTAATATCATTCTCACTTTTTAAAAAAAGCAAACATTCTCATTTTTATCCCCAAAAAAGAATCCAACAAAGATATTCTTGCATCAAAAAAACAATATAACTTATATTAAAAAAATAAAAATAATTCACAACTAATTCAAAGATCAAATATCGTTACCTCATTTAACTTGTCCAGCGTTGCCAGAGCATTGGTCTCTTGCTTAGGTTTCCCGAAAATTCGTGGAAACATTGTTGATTTATTTCTTTGCAGAAAATTGTATATACTATAGAAATTCAAAAAATTAAAGCCTGCAATAAAAACAAAATTGGATATGTCAATTGATCCATTAAAACAATCTATACATATATACCATCGAAGCACGCACGCATAACGCGATAACTGACCGATGAGATTAATAATCCGCTTCTGTGATTGATGATATTTGGGGGATTGAATTTTTATGAATATATGAAAACTAAAGTCGCACTTAGAAGACCCCTTCGCATCAAGAATTTTAGGAGAAAAGTGAGCGGCGACAGCCTGTGACTTGAGATTATATGACAACAAATTAGAAAATTACACTGAGGCCCATATTCGGCCACGTTTATACGTAAGCCTCAATTTGACGATTACTTATTAGCACAAAACGTCCCTACATTTCGCTCTTAATATACAAAGTGTCCTCACCTTTTAATTTTTTTGCATTCTCACCACTATTTCAACGTTTTATTGTGAAAAACGTCATTTTTATCAATTTTTATCAAATTTCTTTATTAAAAATTATAAAATGACAAGTATACCCCCTCATTTAAATAAAACAAAAGGAAAATGAAAATAAAAAAATTGCAATCATACTCTCACTTTTTTTTTTTAATAAAAAGTACAAATAAATCTCAAATAAATTAAATTAAAAAAATCAAAAGAAGATAAAAGTCGTCTTTTTCTTCTCCTCCTCCTTCCTCTTTCCCCGCTCCGCTCTCACTCCCTCTCCCACCCCCATCCCTACCAAGAATTGAAAATTCTTTTTCTTCTTCCTCCCCCACTCGCTCTCCCATCCCCATCCCCATCCCCGCCCCTAGCAAGAACTGAAAGTTCTTCTTTTTCTTCTTTTTCGTCTTCCCCTACTCCTTCTCCCGCCCCAACCAAGAACTGAAAATAGTATTTTTGGGTCCTTCAAATTCCGTAAATTTTTTAAATCATTAGGCAATTAAATCATTCTTTCATTGTTTTTGCGGTGTAAATCAAAAGTTTATTTTGCTTTGTGAGCTCAAGTGTGAATGAATTGACTATAAATAAGGGGTATCGTTTTACATTTGCTCAAAGGAAGGAGCTTGAAAGGCAAGCCACGATCTATAGGGCTTATTAGCACAAACGTTCATACGTTTGACTTTTAGTGTGCAAAACATTCATACGTTCCAATTTTTTTGAATTTTTAATCCCCGTGCCTGCTGATCTTTTCTTTCATGCACCACCAAACCCTTCAATTTCCTATAAATTAGCTCTTCTTTTTTCTTTTTTTTAAGATTTCTTCTTTTTACACTTCTGGTACTCGATTAGATGTTGATTTTAAAAAAATGTTTCTTGGTATTGGTGTTTCAGTAGAGTGATCGGTTATCTAGAAAGGTGCAAACGAACGAATGGCAAAAAATAGAAGTTTTCAAGAGATGTAGTGCCCCCATCACAAGTACTGTGAGTGCCACCAGCAAAAAAGTCGTCCCCCGTTCAAGAAAGCTTGTGGAAGTCAAAAACAATGTCACCAACAATAACGAGAAGAAGAACCTTCTTTTGTTTAATCCTAAAACTGATCTAAATATTTCTACATCATCTAGCAAGAAATATGAGAGATTGATTTTTAGTATTTCTACATCATCTAGTATTTCCCAATCCATTTTCTCGTTTCGTTTCATAGTGAGAGGTAAGGGTGGGGATGGGAGAGTGGGAGTGAAGTAGAAGAAGACCTTTATTTATTTATTTTTTTATTTAATTTATTTTAGACTTATTTGTACTTTTTTTTAAAAAAAATGGGAGAATGATTGCAATTGTTTTCATCATTTATCATTTTTTTTATTTAATAGGAGGGTATATTTTTTCTTTTACAATTTTTAATTGATAAATTTGATAAAAATTGATGAAAATGACGTTTTCCATAATGAAACGTTGAAATATGGGTGAAAATGCAAAAATCTGAAGCGTGAGGGCATTTTGCACACTAAGAGCCAAATATAGAGACGTTTTGTACTAATAAGCTTTTTACAAATATTTGCATTCTCGATCTTCATCTTGATCATTCTAATTTCGATTCCAATTATTCTCTTATCGAATACGTGAAAAACTTAACTTTTCTAGTTTGTTAGTCTCAACACTTGACAACTTACTTTTCTTTAGCCTTTTAAATCTTTACAGCCTTCTTTACAATTTCTGCCCTTCAACTAAGAATGCATGAATTATTCTAGAAAATATAAACTTAGAAAAATAAAAGAAAAGATACATAGTAGCAATCGTCCACCATCTTTCACTTCTTCTGTAACCTTGTCTTCAACTTTTTTTCCTTACAGTTACGTCCCCAACTTTTGATAAATGAGCGAGATTTATCCAAATTGATGGTTTCCATTTATTAATTCGTTAATTATGAATTTTACTAGAATATTTGAAAATTTAGAGGTTAAAATTATTGTTTTTAATAGTCTTAATTAAATTATACAAAATGAAATATTCAAAATAAAAAAAATAATTCAATAAAAAGAAAACAAAAATCATCTTATCCATCTCGCCCCAACACAGCACCTCACAATTGCCACTGATACTACCACCGCTACCATCACGCAAAACCCACCGCCACAAAATCAATGGGATCTCTCCCTATTCTCTGACGGATCTAATTTACTTACTAATATTGAGGGCGTGTTTGTGCCACATTATTTTGGAAAAATGTATTCTGAAATAGTAGATTGATAGATAATTTGTGGTTGAAAAAGAAGGAAAAATTATAGATGTAATAAAAAATATTATTTTATTGAAGAATGTGTGGTTGAAAATGAGTAGAAGAATGAAAATGAAAATTTTAATGAGTATCAAACAGGTGCTGAATGTGAAACGACCATCCTTCATCTTAGACCTTTCACCACCATTAAAGAAAATCATTGTTAAATTCAATAAGCTTCCAAGTTCACAAAGCAAATCTAGTAATATTCCAGAAAGCTTGTTTGCTATGTTCAACATTTCAACTTTGACTTAAGCAATGACATGGAATCCGGCAAATGACCCATTCATGTAATTTGAACTCACATCAAGAACTTGAAAATTGACTTTTTAAATGAAACCCCAAGATTCAAAAGAGTATTAGAGCTTTTGAAACTCAAACGAGCAATTGAATTTTTAAAATTAGTACTTTCAAAGAGTAGTGTTTTAAAAAGAGTAAAGTCAAAATTTAAAAACTTCACAGATATTTGTATAACAATTTTTGCATACTCATCTATTTTATTGTTATTGAAATTGAGAAGGATTTTTTGTTGAAAAATTCAATGTTATTAGTTTCGTCTCAATTTGTATTTTTAATGCTATTATGATAGATGGTATAATTTGGAGGTTTAGATCCCAGAACCGTCAAATTTTAAAGCAAATGTTCTCAGTATCTTGTTGAACTATGTTAATGGAATCTCACAATATTGTGACGCGCTCTAACATATGAAATGACCAGAAATACCCTTAGCTTTGCTTGAGAGTTTCGAGGTAGCAGTTATGAGCGTTTTTTAAAGTATCAATTTTGAGTGATTTTAGTAGTAGATTTTAAAAACAGTCCAACCCATATTTGGGAGTTTTTAATCTATCGATTCAGAATTTTTTTTAACAGAATAAAATTATATATATGTCCCTTATAATGAAACTTTTTGTTTATAGTTTCTTATATAATTTTTTTATTTATAAGTAATATTTTACTTATATATAAGTTAATATTTATTTTAAAAGGTTAAATAAAGTTAAATATTTACTTAAAATTTTAAGTTAGTATTTTTCACTTAGAAGTAAATTTTACGATTATAAGTTAATTATGAACTTTTAAATAATTTTACACATAATTATTTTTTTATTATAAGTAACCTTTATATTTTATAAGTGAATTTTTTATCTTATTAGAAGTATTTTTTACTTTATACTTATAAGTAATTTTTTAATTATAATATAATATGTTTGCGAATAAATAATTTTTTAGTTAATATATAAAGTTAGTTTTAAAAAATATATATTGATTGGAAATAATTATTTTATTAAGTCTAAAATTAGAAGAAAATATAAGAAACAACCAAAAATCATCAATTAGGTGGGTTGAGAGAATTACTCAAAATTACATTACACCATTTTTGGGCGATTTTTAAACCAACCAAAATCGATATCCAAAAAACTAGCAATCACAGGTTCTTCCAACCCTCATAAACAGTGTCACTCAAAATCAGTCAAAATTGGTGGGGTAAAAAAAAAAAAAAAGAACAACGCTCCCAAGTAGGCCCTTACTAAAATCAATATGAAACTTAATAAAACATTAATTTCATTGTAGTTGAGAAAAAAAAAATTAAAAACAAAAAAATTAATAAATTCTTAAACGAAGATATATATTATAAAATTTCTTTTCGTAATTTATGAAAACAAATGAAAAAAATTATTTAAAAACCTAAGAAGTATATGAACATTTATTTATAATTTTTTAATAACTTAAAATTTGAGATTATAACTTAATTTGATATTTAAAATGATTATTCATTAATGTTACACTCTCTACATTTTAATATTGGGAAAAATTCATAAATCAGAAAATAAGTATATGCCATTTCAAAAATAAGAAAA
>CAIGRK010343186.1:0-10275 GCA_903798315.1 Fraxinus greggii | reverse complement strand
GTGATTCTAGTTCTGAACGGTGGTGTATTCTGTGATTGAAGCACAGATTCTTTGATATGTAGCGGGCTTCCTTCTAATAAAGATACGGTTTCCTTTCATCTTTGTGTTCTAGTTATTTACAATTTACTGTACTGGTTTTTCCAGTCAATTTTGCTTCTGTTTTTTTGTTCTTGGTATACAAACTGTTGTTGATTTGTGAGCTAATTGTTCGATCTCCTCCTAACACTTGTCATACATATAGGGAGGGGAATATGCTGAGAACATGACATTCTCCCAATCCAATCCATTTACGAACTCGTAGCGGGACATGAGCTTCGCATCATCACACAATCTTCTCGTTGCATTCTCCTTAACGTGGATGGGTAAGAATAATTTCCACAATTGCGGCTCCACTACTTGATGGTTGGGTATTTACCCTCCGTTCCTAGTTCACATATAGATACCACCTTTGACACCAACCTTCACCCTATGCCCTACAAGCATTAGTTCATTAGATGTACGACATATGTCGTAACTCCGCAACGCATGTCGAAACACCAACAAAAGATGCTGATCACTATAATTTTCTTTGCAATGTTCATCGCGCTCGACGAAACAATTAGACCTATTCACACAATGCCTTTATCATTCATCATCTCCAAAGCTTTCTTCATCAGTCTTGCTCGCTTGCGAACCCATTTGGCAAATATATCGTCGTCGCAGAATCATTTCCACAAGAATATATGTTGGTGATCTCTCGCAACCAACAACAAACATTCAAACTAGCTCGCTCTAATACTAACTTTCTTGGATCGCCTTTGAAGTCCCCAGGTCTCGCGCCCTCAAGATAACCATCTCTCCTTGCATAGATCAACAAGTCCGAAACATATAACACACTCACATGCTTATTAGTAGAATGTTGCAGAATACCTACATATGATGACAATATTAGTACACTTTTCGATAATACAGACCATACGCCTAACTGTTGGCAACATTGTCATGCTACATGGCGGGGAGGAGTATGCTAGGTACATGACACTAAGACGACATCAATCCTTAAACCTTTTGAGCCNCAACCAACAACAAACATTCAAACTAGCTCGCTCTAATACTAACTTTCTTGGATCGCCTTTGAAGTCCCCAGGTCTCGCGCCCTCAAGATAACCATCTCTCCTTGCATAGATCAACAAGTCCGAAACATATAACACACTCACATGCTTATTAGTAGAATGTTGCAGAATACCTACATATGATGACAATATTAGTACACTTTTCGATAATACAGACCATACGCCTAACTGTTGGCAACATTGGCATGCTACATGGCGGGGAGGAGTATGCTACGTACATGACACTAAGACGACCTCAATCCTTAAACCTTTTGAGCCTAGATGTGTTTAGGCAAAGCCTATGCATTAGTAATATTATATTAATTATTTTATGATCATTAAATAAATAAAATAATGTATATTAAACGATTAAAATCATAATATTATAAATATTTAATAATTTCTACAACCATACAATTTTTATGTTTTCACAAACTAGGCAACAGAAATTAAAAGCACAAGACCTTTAATGAGGTAAACGGGCTAAAGATTCTGTCTACAATACTTTATTGTCGAGGCCTACATTAGTCATTAAGTACAAGAAATCGCTCCAAAAAAATTGAATTTTTTTTTTTTTAATTTGGAACAGGTCACATCTTTTGGCACCTAGACCTGACTAAGCTCGATTGGGAGGTAAAAAGAAGAGTTGGCAATCTTTTTCCATGCCCTGCTCTTATGCGGGACAATTTGAAAACGCCTTACGCCTAGCGACCCTATTTTACCCTATTAGAACAATGAGTTGCCCTCGTTTGGTACACATTATTTTTTTCATTCTTATTTTTCTACTTGTTTTCAACCACACATTTTTCAATAAAATAATATTTTCCATCATATCAATAACTTTTCTTTCTTTTTCAACCATAAATTCTCCATCAATTTACTATTCCAGAATTCATTCTTCCAAAATAATGTGGATCAAACACACCCTTAATCAAATGGTATGATTAGGATATAGGTGCCACACTTACAAAAGATTGGGAACCCTAGCAGAAATTTCAAATGTTTTTGCATACATGTTTTATGAGAATTTCATTAACATAAAATGTAGTTGATTTTCTAATTTCTATTTTCACTTTGTCCATGCAATTTTTTCTTATATAATATTGTGTGATTTAGTACACTACCATTTTTATGTGAGTCGGGGACATATTTTCAGTAGGTATAATTGAGCTCTTACGAATTTAAATGACTAATTTTTCCAACTTACAACTATTGCAACAAGTTTGTCTTTCTCCATTAGTTTTTGACATATTTAAACTGTCAAAATTTCAAGTTTGTTAAATTTTCTATCGTGATGGTTCAGAAGCCAAATTTTTAGAGCAGTAAAGGGTGTGAAATAGGGCGCCTGGTGGGGAGGGAATGGAGTATGTTAGGCCTCCTATTTATAATTTGCTATTCGTTAGACAAAATTTAGGTTATTTGAGTTATAAATAGAGTCAAAGAGATGGGGTTGGATGTATAGGTCAATTAGGAGTCCTAAAATTCGAGTATGGAACAAGGAATTGAAGTTTTCGGAATGATACTAGCTCAAAGCCAAGATCATGCTCGAGCTCCCAAAATAGTGATGATAATACTTGCCTAATGCCAACCTTTCACTCGAGCAAAACCCCCAGCATCACGCGAGCATCAGCAAAACCCAAGTTTTCCAAGAATCCCTAATTCGCGATTTTAAACACTTTTAACAATCCTATACAACCCCAAACACTACCCATTATAAATATACAATCCATGAACGTCCCAAGGTACGGTTTAACAATATTTTGATTATAAAGATCATTCTTTGAATACCCAAACATCTTTGAGAAGAGGCGCTTGGAGTATCAGTGCTCAAAAACGAGGTTCGTTCTAGTTGATTCACATGGAGATATAAGTAGCCCAGAGTTCTAAGAAGTACGGGAGTGCACAACCAAATGCGTTCCCTGGTGATTTATAAGTTAGATGGCCAGAGTTAATTAAAATTTAGTATCATTTGGACTAATTGTAAGTTAATTTTTCTAGTGAATTTTACTGGTAAGTTTACTCGGGGATTTTTTATCCAATTAGGAATTTTTCTCCGTGATCATATTTGGTGTTTATTTATTTATTTACTGTTTTGTTATGAATGTTTGTCTAACCATAGGAATTAATTACCTTAATTATCTAGAGATATTAATAAGAGATTTGTTGCTTGTTATTGTTTTAATTCCGCATTTGATTCTAAACTATTCGACTAATTTTGAACTATCAAAGTAGATAGGTGAGTAGGCTATGCCATGCAGTGAGAGTGGAGTTCAGTATAGTTCGAACGTACACATTATATAGAGGCGTAGAGAGAGGGGACAATGCTGGGGCTAAAGCCTAGCCCTTCCACCATGTATGATTTTTTTTTCCCCTACCCCTCCTGGCTCCGCCCCTGGCATTATATTTCAATTTTTTTGTTAAACATATTTGTGTTCATCTATTTTATGAGTGAAAAAGAGTGCTCCACATGATAGTTTCCATCCATTTAAAACCATAGTGCTACAAGAAGTGAGATGTTTGAAATGTTCAGATGCCAAGAATCAAAAGTTAAGAACCCGTTTGTTCAAATTCAATAAATTCGAGTCCGCTCTTACAATTTTCCCAAAACTAAAAGATTCTATTAGAAACCAATCAATCTTGATTAGTAGGCAAGACTCTTCAGTCTTCAATCACCAACCTTTTTCCAAGTTAATTGCACGTCTTTTTTGGCCTCCAAAAGAACAGCACAAGTCAATTTTCACATCTTCCTAAACCTTTTAAACCTGTCGGAAATCAAGCCTTTTTCTCACAAATTAACTTAAATAATTACAAATCCAACGGTCCACATTAATTAGGTGGGAAATTAATGGGACCCCATAACTTCACAATATTCCAAATTGATGTGATTTAACAATTAATTAAACTTGTCATTAAGATTATAATCTTGGTGTGAAAAGCTCATTTATGGTTAATCAATGCTACACGTGTGCAGGTGTTTTTTCGTGGCTTTTTCATGATAAGTTTGAGAAGTAAGTGATTTTTTCTCTTTATTTTTGGATTGAAAATGAGTTGAAGTTATCATCATGGCCTTTTCTTTTCCGAGTTGCCCAAGGAAAGATGAAAAATAGAATTAATAATTAGAACAATCTATACTTATAAACAATTCCAAATTTTTTCAAAATCGCAAAACGGGATATATTAGTATTGCTTGACCTGCATTTTACTTTCTATAGGCTCGACCATATTGTTTGACTAATTGAGCTTTGTTGAAGATGGCGATTGGCAAAAAAATTTGAAGTCCTAGATAGTTGTTTATGGATTATTGTTTTTAATCGAATGTTTTTAGTTATTTTATATCAACATAAAGAAATAAGAAGTGGCTCCCACAGAATGTGTGCCTAGGCATTCGAGTGAATCATAACAACTTACGTTCTTAGATCACGACTTAGGTTCTTAGATCACGACCCACGACATGACCTCTGCTAGGTCAGACCAAACCCATAACAAAGACCATTTTACTCTCCTCTTAATTTCTAGTCCACTCTTGATCTCAAGGATAGTGTAAAATTCTCATGAAAGCCCATTGAGTAAGTTGATTTCAATTTTTCTCTTCGGAAACCTCATTTAGCCCTATTTGATTTGAATATAAATTAGATTTTTTTTGGAAATTTTGATAAAAGTTGTGAATCTAGTTAGAAATGAGTTCAAGAAAAAATGAATTTTAAGAAATTAGGACCAAATATGGGCTTAGTCAACCAACTTTAATATATCACAATCAGATCATGAACATCAATTTACTTTCTTTGTTACTCACCATTTTACCCCCTTTACTAAACTTAGCCGCTGTTTGATTTAGCTAAATATCATATTTTCAGTAGATTTTGATAAAAAAAATTGATGAAATTTATGGTTAAAAATTAATAAAAGTTGTATATTTCTTGAAATATATATTTGAAAATTGAATTTGAGGACAAATAAGGGCCATAAATGGGTTTAATGTCCCAACATACCAATAGCCCCTTTCTAGGTAAATATGCTACCTAATCATGCCGTCTACGGTCTATCTAACTTGAAATTGGAGATGAATAGAACTCTGAGTATAATTTGTCGAAAAAATAGTTTATTTTCAAATTTTATAGACGTGACATGATTAGGTGGCGTATTTCCTAGAAATGTAAGGCGTTATATTTTTCAATTTTAATGTTGACTAAAATTTGCGACCTTAAATTCAGTAACAGGACAAAGAGTGGCATTGAAAATAAATTTAATTTCAGTAATCTAATTGACAAAAATTTAAATTAGATTAATTAATTAGATTTCAATGAAAGTCTAGTGATCAAAAATGAAATTAACCCCATGGATTTGGTTGCCCCTTTAAGTTCATTAATATTAGGGAAAGTACCAAATTAATAAAATAATAAAATTAGGGTTTAATTAAATAAAACTCATTTAAGATTCATCCAGGAATACAACGATGAGGACTTGGTTCAAATCTCATTCAATATTTTATGAAAATTGTGCACGTCTCAAATTTTTAATTTAAATTAAAGTTAAAAACACGTTGACGATAATTTATTTAGATAAATTTATGTGGCTCTTAAGTGTGCCTAAAACTTTTCCTTTTTGCTTTCTTTACCAAATCTTTGAGTGCTGTCCAAAGGTTCACTAAAAAGTATGGGAAACTAGAATCTCAATTATGGCTTTACTTTCACTCAGATCAATTATTAAAAACTCGTATTTCGAGATATAGGGTTGTCTTACATGAATTGTCGTGTCTGTTTTGCTAAAGTAAAATTGTTTTTATTCGACAAATTTAGGATATAATAAAATAGTAATTATAAAATTGTTTGGGATTCGAAACTGAAAGAAAAGCGGATTGAGGCGTTGGACGGACTTCCGCTTATCGCTCCAGCGATAGGAGCAAAATTGAAGCATGGAGTTCGTTGTCGCCCCACAAATTTTTTCCTTCTTTTTCGATTTTACACGATTTTTAACCTAGTTTCCATATTTTAAATTAATTCTTGGGTTTAGACGTGTCTCCTATAAATAGTAGACTCTTCATTCAATTTAGTGAGCAGAATAGAAGCTGAATTTGCAGGAGTTGTATTTACTCTCCATTGGTTGTTATTAATAAAATATTCGGTTCATCTGACAATTTCATCTTCTTATTTGCTTTCTTTTGCATCTTGTTTTTGTTTATTAATTTGTGCGATCTATACTTCATATATCGTCATATCGCCTTCTCGAATTCCTAACACTAATAATGATTAAATTGGTGTATTATTAAATCATGATCCTATGGGGATTTTGAGGGAAGATGACGACTAGCCAAACAGTAGAGATCACAAACTTGTCCAAGTAAGCAGGCCATGAGGAGCTCTCTTAGATTATCGTTAAACAAGTCCTATTTGAGGGATCACCTAACAAAAATCAAGTTTGGTCGAACAAAAACCTTTGAGCTTGCAATAGGGTTGTTTCTGATCACGACTATGAATAATAGCTAGTACAGGTCAGACACATCCTTTGAAAGTATAACTATAGTAGAATATGAGCAAAAGAACGTTGAAATTGAATAATGATAACAGTTTTAACGGGTTTCTACTTCACCATTGGATGGCCATTTCATATGTTCATGGAATTTAAACCATCATTGTGGCGATCCTCATCCCCTCACTCCTTCCCTCCTCTTACATATTTTTAACAGTTGTGCTACATGTACATAATGATTTACATGTATATGATGTGGCGAGATATGATCGTGTCAGAATTTATTCGATCAAATAAAAATAACTCTCTCACTCTCTTTGACACCTCTTTTGTATGTAAATCATTATATATTATATGATTTCATTATGTACAATCAGCATTATTCATTTTTTTTAATTCCCTGGTGGTGTCAATCTCGCAAGCAAGTGGAGTAAATGTGAAATATTGAGCCTCGAATGCTTAATTTTTTTCTTACCGGTAAAGAGAAATGTACGAATTTAATTCTTTCGAGATTTATATTGGCCTAGGACCTAAGGTCATCAACATATTGATACATATGGTTCAATAAATCCATTAAATTTTTGTGTTTTCATACATAATTTTGGCGTTTTGATTTCTTCCTATTATTAGGTCATGATCCATTCATTAGGTGAATTATTGGGCAAGAACATGCCTGTTTGAAGGGGAAAATAAACAACTACTATACTATAAGAATAGCATTTCATAACTAACAATCTTGAAAAATAATTTCAAAATTCAGGCGATAAATGTAAAATAATATAGTCTAATTTAGAATAGAATGTAATTTAAAACAGATTCTAACAAATAAGAAATATTCTATTTATAAAAAATATTTATCAATCTCTAGCCACAATCAAACACTAAATTTCTCTCTTAAGAATCTCGATTCACAAATTCTCCCTTCAATCACTACAATTTCTCCCCTAAATCATCAATTGGCCACTAAACCACTATAATGCAGACGACAATAGCTTCTCAAATTCATTATTTTGGACAGGCTATAGCTCATTGTTAGATTTATCAGATTTTCCTAGAGCAAATACACATTTCGACTCTTCTGGTCACGTAGTAAATCGATTGCAGTTGTGTTTGCATTCGAAAAAACTTATATCAAGGCACGCATAACCTTTTGAGGTTTCTGTAATCAAGTTTTTTGAATTTTTTACAGTTGCTTTTAATCGTGTCGATGAATGTAATTCATGAATTTTGTATATATTTTACCCAATTGTAATCTCTTATTTCAATTTTGTGATTAGAGAGAGTGCTTTTGTTATTTGTAATTTCAGAATTTTTAACATTGATGATCTAAAAATACTATTCTAGACATATTTAAGCCAAAAACCGTCTGCGACTAGTGTTTGCTATGAATGTGACTATTTGTGACCATGTATGTAATTCTGTGATTCACTCACATCGACTATGTTTATGTTAAATGTGATTACTTGTGATGATTTGTTTGTGACCTCTGTTTTACAAGTCGTGACCAGCCAGTATGTGAAATCAAAACAATCTGTGACCAATTTTATATGCACTAAATGTGACTCTATGTGACTAGTGCTACATTCTGTGACTATCTGTAGCCAGTTTTGTGTTCATAGTGACTGTTTGAGACCATTTTTCCTCTTTAACCAAGTCAGTGTTGACTATGGCTGTGATCATATCTGTGTTAGATGCGAGTGTTTGTAACCTATAATGCATTGAATGTGACCAATCGTTATCTATCTATGAGTATCATTTTTGTCATTTTTTTGGTAATCGATCATAACGGAGTTTGTCGGTAGACATGACCAGTAGAATTGTACTTGCTACTAATCAAAATAGAAGTTCTAGATGTTCTACTAAGAAGAGTAAGTAGCCAGCGTGTGAGAGATTACAAATTGTGAAATGTGGAAGATGCAATGGTTCTGGTCACAATCTTAGGACACGCAACAACATGGTGCTACTTAACCAGAAAAAAGGAAAAATTAAAGGCAAAGAAACAATCAAGGAGTTTAAATAGCTCATCATACTTCTTTTAATAACATCATAATATTCTTTACGCTTACAAGTTCTTTTGTTTTATTCACGAACGATGTATTATTATATTGAATTGACATATTATTTAACTAAGATTTACTATTGATGCGAAATTTTGAATTTAATATATGATATAAAAATTCATGTGTTGTGAACAGGTTTCTATATTTTATAAAATCTCAGCAGACTGTGATATATTTGAATGTGTTATCTGTATTGTATATGATCAGGTTTAATTTACAATTGACTTTTTTTTATCAAGCCTGTGTAATTTGGTATTCTCCGTGATCAGAACCGTGTAAGCTATTATCGTTTGTGACCAAGTCTATGTTGATTATAAATGTCTGTGACCCTTTATGTTTTAACTGCGATTATATTTGACCAGATCTATTATAACATTGAACGCATGTGACCATATATGTTATATTTATTATTGTTTGTGACCAGATTTGTGTACTATTATTGTTTGTGACATGGTATATCTTAACTTTGATTGTATGTGACCAAATATTTCTTAAATGTGACTGTCTGTAACCTGTTCTATCATAACTTTGACTATATATGACCAGCGTTGTCTTGACTGTAACTGTATGTAATGTATGTATTAACAATGTTTTGTGATATAATATGTGAACAATGACTTTTTGTGAACAAATTTGTGTTGACTGTGACTATTCGTGACCTTTTGTGTTAACTGTGACTCTATGTGATCGAGTTGAGTTTTTGTTAATTGTGACTGTCTGTGATCATATCTATTTTCATTGTGAATTTTTGTGACATGTAATACATTCATATTGTGACATATAGTTGTCTGATTGCAATTTATATTAATCAAAGATCAAACTACACAGAGAATCGAAGAGCAAACATTGTTAAAGTTGTAGAGTAAGCATTGTTGAATAGTTGAACAATCATAAAATACAACAGTTTGTGAATGCTAATGCCATAAAGTGTCTCTTAATATCATAATCCACTTTTACATGTAAAATGCCTCATGCTTACATCATCCATTTCCAACAAATGAATAGTCAAGAAATTTGTCCTCTACTTTAAGAGGAATCAAATACAGAGCCAAAACCAGCACTCATCCTAAATTGACAAATCCTAGTCTTTCTTTGTTTTCATTTTCATATTTTGTTTACACTCTTCATATCATGACTAAGGGAAACTTTTTATGAAATAGCACAATAGCAAAAAATAAAAATAAAAAATGAGTACTGTTATTCATCGACTTCCATTCCACTCCATATCGATGAAGAACATATCAGCGTTTCTCTTCTTACTATATCGCACTATCACGGCCACATTTCCTTACCTCAACTACCACCTCTATAACTTCAATCCTACCACAAAATTTGGGCCCTTGAAGACATCATGCTTTGAGATGAAAAATTATACCTGCAATTTCATGAATTGATCATAAGGTTCATCAAAACAAGCAAAGCAAAGTTACTGCGTCTCCAAGCGCAGTCAAACATTAGCACAAATTTAGTTCCATTACAAACTAAGTATAACCCAAGATCTCCCATATAATCACCAAAAATTACAAACAATATTCCCAAAGTCTACTAAAACGGACAGAGTTTGCAACTACACAAACACATAGAATCAAAATTGCAGCGCCGCCACCATCACCACTGCATCGCCACCAACAATCCCAACACACAAATTCTAGGTCAAC
>CAIGRK010343153.1:0-17900 GCA_903798315.1 Fraxinus greggii | reverse complement strand
TAAGAAGATTTTAATCATTATGCTACCTTTGGCCTCGATAAACTATATAATCGAGCTGACCTCATGTGCCCCGAACTCACATGAGCACAGGCTTACAGTACATGCCAAACTGTAGTTTGTCGACCTTGGAGGTGGGTCGTCAACAATATCCATTTCAAAGAAAGGCAGTAAATCAAAAAACATCCTTTAAAAAGGGTTGTCGTCGTTATCCTCATTTGCTCCCTGCTTCAGATTCACAAAATTGCTCCATGATTTGGTTTTGATTTAGTGGGTTGGTTGGGGGTGGCGTGGAATGGATTTGGGAAGACGAACAATTCCATTTTTATTTTTTGTTTTAATTGTTTTATATGGAATAATGACAAATTTATCATTTCACCCTCTTTAGATTTAGTCAAAACACATTTTCTTGGTCAACTAACGGTCAAATGGATTGATTTTATCTATTTGGGTCCTACTTGTTAATTGATAAAAGCCCAAACATGATATGGGCCGACAATCCAAAAATGATAAGCGGCCCAACCCAGTGACGAACGTAAGCGTTTCGTTCAGAAGCTGGGATTGGATAACAGCAAACAAAAGGAGGAAAAATGGAGGTGGTGCTGCAGCCGTTGAAGCTAAAGCAACTATTTCTCTTTGCTTCTTCAAGAGCAAACAACCCTTTTCTTATTCGTAATGTTCGCCCATTCTTCGTAATTCGATGCTGCTCTACTTCTTCTCCTTCTTCCTCTGCCGCCACCGTTGATGGCGGCGCTCCCAGACAATCCGGCCGCAACCGCAGGTCTTCCTCGTCCTCTACCAATTCCACCTCCGACAGAGAGGCCGTTCGCGCTATCCGTATCAAAAAGGTTTAAACTTTTTCTTTTCCAATGCTTTTAAACTACCGATATATAGTACTCAATTTCAATGTTGCTTTGGGTTTTCTTTGCTTTCTTAATCTCAAAAGTCAAGACCAATGCGAATGTTGTTGAACCTGAGATTGCGATTAGGACTGAAATTTTTATCTTGGTCAGGATTTGTTATCTTGTGAAAGAGATTTAGAAATGGAGGATACAAATTAAGGCAATATGCTTTCTTGATGGCATTGACTGACCTTTGCATTTGAGCATGTCGAATTAGGATCAGATATAAGGGTGGAGGTTTCCAACCTTTGCTAGATTAGACTTGTAGTAACCGTTAGACAACAAATCAGTCAACGTGGGATAAAGTTCCTTAACACTCACTCAAGCCTGACCTGGGTTCATGAGCTCTTCTCAAGATATTTTGATCTAACGGGTTGGTAATACAAGGGTGACCACTTGCTGATATGACTTGTGATAAGAAGATAACAACTTAGTGAGGAAATTTGTAAATGTGTTAATGTGTCCTATAACATGGAAGTGACCACTTAGTGTCGACTGGGAATGAGGCCTCACATGGATTTGATAATGAGCCATCTGAAAAGAAACTCTAAAACCATTTCAAATAAGGCTCATATAGGCTCCAATCGTTCTAACCAACCCACTTAAAGAGGGATTTTAGTTAATCAACTAACACAGCTCAAATTCATTGTATTTAATTGGAATCTAATTTTGTTCTCAGAAGAATGTTCCTATTGCATTTGGCCTGGAAGTCTGGGATGATAAAATTTTGAAGCTAGATCAAAGCTTATTGAAAATCTATATATGGATTATTGTCCTGAATAAATCCTTGGAAAATGAAGAAACTTTGAACATTATGTATGAGTCATAACTGATTTTCTTACCTATAGGTGCAAGAGTTGAGGAGCAACGGCTTAGATCCATATGCTTATAATTGGGATCGCACCCATACTGCAAATCAGCTGCAAGAGATTTATAGGAATATAGGAAATGGTGAAGAATCAAACAGTGAGAGTGATTATGTCTCAATTGCTGGAAGAATTGTTGCTCGCAGGGCTTTCGGAAAGCTTGCCTTCATAACTTTGAGGGATGACTCTGGGACAATTCAGGTTTCTTACATCTTTTTTTTGCATGTGTGCTTCCTTGGTTTGACCATTCGAGTCTTTCCCCCCATGTTTTCCAGTAGCTGCTGCCTGCATGATTTCATCATTCCATGAGATGATTGTTTCTTAGACCCAAACTATGGTTGTCAGATGTCAGGGGGTGGATTGACTTTGTAAATGACTTCTGAGAAGAACTTTGAATATTAATGTGTTCATAATCTGCCTTCTGCTTATTTTACTTTCTAACATTACTAAATAAAATATGCTTGCATAATGTCCTAATCTAACAGGAGTTGATCTACATGAGTTGTTAGTGTACAATCATTGGGGGATATTTCCTTATAAATTATATTTTGGACATTATACTTGTATAGTTCATGTAACTGAATTTTGTTATTGAGTGGTGAAAAAGGATTTATATAGTGGGCCTCAAATTTATTGGGGATAAGGCCTAGTTTGTTCTTTCTCTTTATCTTTTTTTTTTTCCTCAGATTCTTTACTTTCCAAAGTTGTGGTTTGTGTATAGAACTTTTCTGTGGCAATATGCTGATTTTTTTCCCTAGGGGGATTTTAGCTTTACTGTGAGAAGGAAAGGCTTCTAAGTGATCAATTTGAGCAATTGAAAACACTTGTTGATATAGGAGATATATTGGGTGCAAGAGGTTCAATCAAGCGCACAGAGAAAGGTAAGTTTCATTAACCGTTGCTTGCTTATATCTTATAAATCCTGGAAAATAGTTGCATTGAGCATACTGATTCTGAACATGGCCGTTAGAAATTGTGCAATAAATTTGTGTATCCTTTAATTAGATCTTTTTCTTGCTTTTATTTATTTATTTTTTTTCCCAGGAGAATTATCTGTTCGTGTGAATTCATTTTCAATCCTTACAAAATCATTGCTTCCTTTGCCGGATAAATATCATGGCCTAACAGACATAGATAAGAGATATCGCCAAAGGTGAGATTCTCTCTCTCTCTCTCTACACACACACATTGACCAGTTTTTGCATGTCTCCAGCTAATCCAGCTTTTTTTCAGATATCATCTTTACAACAGTATTTTTTAATCTCCATTCCAGTAAATGGTTATTCGCTGTGGGTTTTTCTGTCATATTTCCTTACAAAGTAATGTAACACCAACATAATAGTTTCTCTCATATTGTTTGGGACAAAGATAACATAAAGTCGTCCTCTCTCTCTGTGTATAAACAGTGCACCTCAAGTGTGCAAACTTTTACATAAATAACAACCCTACTCATGATTTATATCACGTGCATTTAGCTGCTACCACTTTTAGTTTTTCACTTTTACTCGTTATTATATCACCAGTTTACTCATTATATCAACACATCAGAACTCTATACACTTTTCTCAACCCATACTTTCTCCTTTCTTTGTAAAGGTATGTAGATATGATTGCAAATCCTGAGGTGGCCGACACATTTAGAAAAAGAGCAAAGGTCCGTTTTCCATTATTATTTCAATTCATTATTATTATTATTGTTGTTGTTGTTGTTGTTGTTGTTATAGTAAAAAGCTAATTGAAGTCATCTATAGCTGATTATGCCCCCGTTTGTTGTAGATTAAAATCACATTTTTAGTAGATTTTGATAAAAGTTGATGGAAAGTGTGGTTGAAAAGTTGTGGGTCCCATGAAATATGTGGTTAAAATTAATTGTTGACTTTGACTCGAGATTAAAATCAGATTTTAATTTGTACCAAACAGGGGCTATATATACCTTAGTACCAAATTTTTGTGCTGATTTATACTTATTTTCTGTAGATTATATCAGAGATTCGCAAGACGGTTGAATCTGCAGGCTTTGTTGAAGTCGAAACGCCAGTTCTTCAGGTTGTCAAGACTCTTTTTTTCTCATCTTGGGTTATGTTTTTTAAATTTTAATTCTTGAATTATATAATTTGTTGGTATCCTTCTACAGTAATATAGCTAGATAAATTAGACCAAGTATTTGTGTCGGGTATGAGGAAAAATCTTTTCATCCTGACACATCTAATTTCTGATATGAGCCAATAATAGTGTATTCATGGAATGACATTAGGTTGCGTGGTTTACTACATAATTATGTTCAAGTTTTTTATTGATTCTCTACTGCCAGCCAAGCCAAAATCCCTTTAGTATCGTACTCCACTGCTGATTTTCTTCTCCTGTACATCCTTCCCAAAAAACATTTGCAACTACTATTGTTTAAAAGTAATACGTCCAACTTCCCTCAAAATTCTGCAAGTCTTTCAGAACTCTATGATATGTTTTGTCTAAGAAATAGATCAAACTTATGTACATTTTTTCTATTTTTTCCCTTCCCCTGGCACCCCTACTGCTCCAAAAAGATGAGAAAATAATTGGCACATTAGTAAGCATGATGAAAAACATCCATAGCTGGTTCCATATTTTAGTTTTTCATTGTTTTCCTAAACTAGGGAGCAGCTGGTGGGGCTGAAGCCAGGCCATTCATTACATACCATAATTCTCTTGGTCAAGATCTTTATCTACGAATCGCAACTGAGCTCCATTTGAAGAGAATGCTGGTGAGTTCTATTTATCCGGCCATTTTGTGCGCGTTGTCTTCCTTTTGTTTTACGATAGCAAATAGTTCATGTTGCTATCTTCCAAAGGCTTAACAGTTATGACTTGATTCTTGAAATCATAATTTGATTGACATAAAGAATGATTTTCAAGGGGGTTTTCTTCTAGATCAAGATTTCCCATACACATGATGGTCAGTCTTTGCATTTTAGTTCATTAAGGAAAGATATCAATATTCTGCTGGCTTGTTATTTCCATTCTCCCCATCTGTTAGCTTCTCTCATCTTGTTAGTACGTTAACATCTTTCTTCTTCACTAGATTTAGACCTTAGATTTTATGTAAAAGATATTGACATTTTGTTTATTGCCATAGTCTTCTAATTTAATTATAGGTTCCTTGTTTTGTTTTGTTTTGGATGCACACCCAGAGCTGCATGCTTTCTGGCTATTTAATCCTCCTCCCTCCGTTGCCAATATTTGTTAATATGCTAACTATTATTTATTTATTTATTTTAATTCTTAAGCCATTATTTGAAGCCTAGTTTTTGTTTGTTTTGTGTATTATCTTCTTTTGTTAAAATCACTTTGCTGTTTCATGCAATTTCATGTAACAAATATGATATTTTATTTGAAATGACAGGTTGGAGGCTTTGAGAAAGTATATGAGATAGGCCGGATATTCAGAAATGAAGGCATTTCAACTCGTCATAATCCTGAATTCACCACCATCGAGGTGATGAGGTTCCTCCAGTTTTCTTTGGTCTTTTGTGTTGAAAGCATCCCTATGCTTTTTGCTTACTGCAATAGTGCATATCAAGATTCTGTTATGTTTCTATACTAAACTTCATTTCCATTATCACCAATAATTAATGGCTTCGCTTGTTCTTTAGATGTATGAAGCATATTCAGACTATGAAAGCATGATGAATATGACAGAAGAGATTGTAACACAATGTGCTCTTGCAGTTAATGGGAAACTTACCCTTGATTACCAGGTATGCTCTTTTTATATTTGACCCCGTTTCTTGTTCCATTTTTCTCCTAGGTAGTAAAGTGAATATGCTTTTCTTTAGATGAGGGAACAAATTGTGCCGTTACATTTGTTTCTAAACATATCTTCAACAATTTCTTTCGTCTAAAAAATGGTTAAATATGGTTTAATTTCAAGTTTTCTCACTCATTTTAATTGTTCATTTGTTAACTATTTTAACAATACACTCTTGCAAACACATGAAAGAGTCAGAAATCAGGAGGAGATAGAAGTAGGTGCTGCCGTCAAATACTGTTAGTAATCTGGTTAACTTTTACTTTGCCCTATAATGGAATTTGGAACAATTGTGTGCCATGTCAAAAGTAGTTGCATTCTTATCATGTGGAAAACATGTTCTTGAACTTCTCATAGTTTTCTTAGAGGACTTCTTGTTAAAAAAACCTGTGCATTCTTCAACTATCATTAGGATTTATGTATTTGTAGAAAAAGAAATTAAAAAACCTTTGCCGTGGATTCTACAAATCTTCCTTGCAGGGTGTGGAGATCTGCTTAGAAAGACCTTGGAGGAGGGAGACAATGCACAATCTTGTGAAAGAAGCAACCGGCATTGATTTCAACAAGTTTCGAGATGATCTTAATGCTGCGAAAAAAGTTGCACTGCAGACACCAGAAATTGTTAATGATAATCAAAACAAAAATTTGATTGAGGCTTGCACGTCTGTTGGCTATTTGCTTAATGAGGTTGATCTGGATGACTTCTCTGAGAATCTGAACTCTATTTTCCCTCTAATATTTATGATAAGTAATAGTTATTTATCCTCCTGGTGGTTTGCTGGCTGGAAAATATGTTTGGTTGTGAAAATAGTTCAATAGTATTCTTGCTCTTTCCTATGCTTCTATTCATGAAAGTCTACTCAATGATTACTTTTGATTCATTCTTCAGGTGTTTGAAATGGTTGTAGAACCAAAGCTAATGCAGCCCACCTTTGTCTTGGACTATCCAATTGAAATATCTCCACTAGCCAAACCACACAGAAGGTGATGTTGCCTTTACAAAATATATTTTGGTGCCTCACTTCACATGAAAAGCTGCGCTTTCAATGTATTTTCCTTCACAAAATTGTGACGACAAAATATTTTCAGCAGAAGATTGATTTGTTTTGAATACTAGTGCTAGAATCAGAAACTCTTTCTATTTATTTACTGTTTGGTGGATATTGCAACAAAATACTATGGAATATAATATTTTGTGTCCTAACTGTAGGCATGCAGGCTTGACAGAGAGATTTGAACTCTTCATATGTGGCCGTGAGATGGCTAATGCTTTCTCTGAATTGACTGATCCTTTGGACCAGGTATTATGTGGAGCTGTAAATTGTAATATGCTGACTATACTGCTACTATGCACTTCTATCATTGAATTTTTTTTTTTCCTATCCCCGTTCCAGGGTTTTTGATTACTTCCTCGTTGATGTTTGCAAATGACTAGTGTTTTAGGATAAATATGTCTGTATTATTTGGAAATGATGTCCACGTAAACGTCTCGGAAAAAAAAGAGAGATTGTTGACTTGTACTCTTCTGCTCTTGCTTTTTGCTGTCTTCCTTTTCAATTCAAATCTTGGACACTTCTTTTCATGGATTTGTTAGAAATGAGAACGAATCACAAAGCTCAGATATTACTACTAAGAGTATATTCTTAATTTCAAATGGTTGCAGAGAGAACGGTTGGAAGAACAAGTAAGGCAGCATAACAAGAAGAAAGCAGCAGTAGTTTCAGAGGATGGGAATGAGAGGGATGATGACTCCTACGACGTGGCTCTTGATGAAGATTTTTTGACAGCCCTAGAATATGGAATGCCTCCTGCATCAGGAATGGTATGCTTATCAAATTTCTTCTTTTAATAACTTAATTCTAGAATTCAAACTCGAGTATGAGCTAAAAATGGTGTTACTCTGCATAGTCCTACATTCAATACACATGTATTACTAAGAAAGGCTGATGTATGGACTTTTTTTTTCAGGGGCTTGGCATTGACAGGCTAGTAATGCTTCTGACGAATTCGGCCAGCATACGCGATGTTATTGCTTTCCCTGTCCTCAAAACTGTGCAATAATCATAGAAGGATGTTGCGATACCAACCAGCTAAGATATTCACGTTCGGATCCAGTGTTTTGATTCAAGAAAATATTAGCCTGAGATGCCTTGGATCAAAGTTTTGGTCCTGCTGCTGACGTAGGGTTGGCAGCTAAATTATCTCCTTTGAAATCTTCCTCTTAACTTTTTTGAAAAACCCTAATTTTATTTACTTTTGAACGAACTGCACTTATATTTAAATTTATTTAGGACAAAATATTAGGGGATGTTCTCTTTGTGTTTCAGTTTTCAATTTTGTGTTTTGAATTCATTTTGAATTTTGTGTTTTGAGTGTCTATTTTGAGATTGTTGAAAATGTGTTACTGGACATTCTGAAAAATTGTTTTGAAAACACCCAAAACGCGTTTTGAAAATTTTGGCTTCATTATAACTGAAAACACAAAAAACGACAAAGACAAATTTCTCGTTTTTGGTTTTCTTTTTAAATTTTCAACTTTTTTTCAAAAATGCGTTTTCGAAAATAGGAAAGAGAATTTCACTGTTTTAGAAAATCGGAAACAGAAAACGACTTGAAAATGGTAAAGAGAACAAACTCTTACTAATTATGCTAAATTTACTTAAAAGTAGTCGTTACACTTTTAAATAAATTATTTTATAGATCAAGATTTAAAAATAATTATATTTCTTATTTTGACAAAAATAAATTGTTTTTAGTTCATTTGATATTCTACTTGGTTCATCTAGACATAAATTATGTTTACTAATTTTTATGACATATATAATATATATACATGAGTTGTTATATTGACGTCACATATTTTTTTTGTTTCATCACTTTTTAATTGCATTAAAATTTTTAATTTATGCTTTTATTTTTACATTCTTATTCTCAATCTTCCATTTGTGTATATATTATTTTATAATGATTTTTATTTCTTATGGCGTGTTTCGAAATGGAGGGCAAAAATATTTTATCCTAATTTTATATTTGTCTATTTTATTTTTTGTTTATTTAAAAATATGAGGAGACTTCCTGGATGGAAATCGCTATATGAAGGCAAGATATAAATAAAAGATTAATAATTACAATGGAGACATTTAGTACCCGTTTGGTTTTAATTAAATCGTACTTTTAGTAGATTTTCATTAAAAACTGATAAAATATATGATTGAAATGTTGATAAGAATTATGAATTTCTAAAATGTACGAATAAAAATTAATTGATTTTGACATAAATTTTTATCAACTTGTTGAACCATGCTAAGTAGGAATTTAATGGAATTAAAATATTAAAAATTATAAATAATGGGATAATCTTTCATTTTATTGTTGCAGGAAACTACCTAAATTCGCCAATATAGTTGGCCAGAAGAAGAACACTGTACAGTCACCCAGAGATGGACAAATAGACTTATCATCCAAAAACGGGCCTTCAAAACTATGGCATCTGTACTCCACACTGTCTACTCGATACGCTCATCTTCCAACCCGCTTCGAACTCCAAAGCTTGCTGATCCACCCGTTTCTCTTTCTTTCAGCAGTAATCCATTTCTTCTAATCTATAAAAGATGTTTACTTTAACTATAATTATAATTATGGCTGCTTCTTATTTATTTGCATTTAATTGATTCAGAACGGAGGCTTGTGGTGAAAGCTACAGAAACCGATAAAGACGAAGGTTAGATTGATTTTATTTTTTTCCAATTTTTTTAATGGGTTTTGAAGGTTGCTTACTTGGTTTGAATGATGAGTTAGTTTATTTGTGTGGAAATAAGGGAAAATTGGTTGAATTTGAAGTTTGGGTTTTGAGGAGGGTTTTGGGTATTGTGTGCAGTAAGAGCAAAGGCGCCAGATAAGGCACCGGCTGAGAGTGGTTCAAGTATTAATCAGATTCTTGGAATCAAAGGAGCTAAGCAAGAAACAGTGAGTCATCAATCTGCTCCATTAATATATGAATTAGTAGCCTTTTTTTTTTTTTGGTAAGCTAAAATGGTTACTAATAAGTTTAATTTATATAAGATAAGATACTTACTTTGACAATTGGAGGATTTATTCTTGCGATTTGTATGGATTATTTTGAATGGCATTGAAATCTCAATAAGAGGGACTGACTGTAAAGAGCCTCAAATTTGAGTTCATTTGACGGGATGCATCTATAAACCATTTAATATTTTTGAAGACAACTAAGCAAGTAACAGGTTTGCATGCTTTGGAGAAACCATGGAGCTTATAATTATTTGTATATGTACTGGCTTATGCTGAAATTCCCTAATCTGGCTTGATAGATTCATCCCTTATCCCTTATACGTTGTTTTCTCATGATGAATATTGTTCCATTGCTGCAGGCTTTGTTGTCATTATTAAAATTTCGATAGTTCTTTTTCGTTTAACACTGATCTGAGTTTCAATGATGATTAAATAACTTGATGGAATAATGGCAGATAAATTTTGAATTAGAGAAATTGAGTTCTTGGATAGCGAAGAACTTTTGTCCATAATATAGCAATTAGTAGTGTTCGATCCATTTGGCATGTGTTCAACAGGATAAGTGGAAGATACGGGTTCAACTTACAAAGCCTGTTACATGGCCGCCTCTTGTGTGGGGTGTCGTCTGTGGAGCTGCTGCATCTGGTACTTTCTGGACTATACTTTCTTATATTTAAAAGTTATCGACATATAATCTAACCATCACCAGTCCAAAATATTGATTATTTGTTGGCTGGTGGTTTAATGCCACACTTTCCTCTTAGTTGGATCGGGGTTTGAGCTCTGAGGTAGTCTTCTCAGTACAAGGGGAATTCTTAATGCCAATTCATGATCTCTGCCATTATTTTGTTTCAATGCAGTAACTTTGTGATTTTATCCAATATTGCATTGACTGTTATCATAAGCCTCTATCTATGATTAGTGGGGTTTCTTGATTTTAGAATCTTTAGTTGATTATAATCTTCTCTGAAAATAGGGCATGTCTTGAGAATAAATTTTATGAAAAGTGATATTTTTGGAGATTGTGTGGTTAAAAGTAGGAAAAATTATGGGTCCACGCCCAAACATAATTTATTGGGGGAATGTATGTTTGAAAATGAATTTGAAGAAAAATGAGTTTTAAGTACCGAACATGCTATAGGCTTATTTACTAATTGCCATGCTTTCTTTTGTGTTTTTTGTCACATTTACTCGACCAAAATAAAATCTTGAATTTGTTAGAGACGAGCATTCCCTTTTTTTTTTTTAATTGATAAGATGCGGCGAAGGATATTATTATTTTACTATACATCAACTGACTACCTGATGGATATAGAGTTACGAGTTGATTAGGATTTTAAAAGAGTTTTATTAAAAGTATGTTTGTTTTAATTAGATGATAAGTTTTAATAATTCAATAAAGTTATAGGTTTTTAGAAGTTCTTTAGATTTTAGATTAGTTGCTCTATATATAGAAGGCTTATTTAATGTAATAGGTACCCTTGAATATATGATAAATTAATTTTCTTCCTTTCCCTCAATTCTTGTCTTCTTGGACCCCTTTTCCCTTCTTCTTCTTCAATTGTTTGTTATCATATTAATACGCTCGTGCGTCACTACCCCTTTGGTCTGCTACTTCATCCCAGGGAACTTCCACTGGACATTGGAAGATGTAGCTAAATCAATTGTCTGTATGCTTGTGTCTGGTCCTTGTCTAACTGGCTACACTCAGGTACTTCTCACATTAATGTAAAGTTGATCCTTCGCAACACGAGAATGTGCTTCTGAATTCCAATTGTCTCTTATTATGTTTCTTCTCCAGACACTAAATGATTGGTACGATAGAGAGATTGACGCTATTAATGAACCTTATCGTCCTATTCCTTCTGGAGCAATATCTGAGGATGAGGTATATAATGTTTTAGGCTATTATTTTGGATACTTGATCATCAAATTCTCCTTGTTTCCTACACTTCTTAATTTTTAAATCCTTGTATTACCAGGTGATTACGCAAATTTGGGTGCTGCTTCTTGGAGGGCTCGGGTTGGCTGGTTTATTAGATGTATGGGTAGGTCTTCGAAAATGCCGTCTCTTTACTAGTAAATGGATATAATTTCGCCCTAAAATCTCTTACCTCATAGGCAGGGCATAATTTCCCGGTGATACTTTATCTTGCTATCGGTGGATCCTTGCTATCCTACATTTACTCAGCTCCACCACTAAAGGTAGTTCATCTCATTTTTGCACCCAATATGAAGATTTGGTTTCTTTAAGTTTGGAAAAGGATGAACATTTGAAAACTGACACCTATTCTTCTGTATCACAGCTTAAACAGAATGGATGGCTTGGCAATTTTGCCTTGGGAGCAAGCTATATTAGTCTGCCTTGGTGTGGCATCTCAACTCAGCTGCAATTTGCATAAATTGTATGGACAAGAATTGAATTTAATAGGGAAACTTAAATGCATTGGGAATATAAAATTTAAATGCTCTAGGATGATTGCCTTTTGCAAGAATTTTGTGCCATTCATGTCTCTTATGCATATAGGCCAAATTTAGGAGAAAGGCTAGCTTTTCAAGCCATTCTGTATCCTCACTAGATTTATTAATGCTCACGATATATTAATTACTTTAATTGGTGTTACAAATTTTCTGAATATTTTATTATGTAGAAAAGTGTGAAGGTGAATTCAATGGTTAAAATGTGGAAATAATGTTGCATAATGGCTCAGTAAATAATTATCAGAAATTTCTTGTGATACGTTTCTTTTTTGGCTGCAATCTGTGAAAAAAAGTTCACCAAGCTAATTACATGCTATATAACGTTTAAATTGTCTCGATTTTTGAATGACAGGTGGGCTGGTCAAGCCCTGTTTGGGACCCTTACGCTTGACATTGTTGTTCTAACACTGCTGTATAGCATTGCTGGGGTATGTAATATCCTTCATGCCCTCGTGAACCTTCTACTTGACATGATCCTCAGATTTTGGCGATGCTTTTTATTTAATGTTTACAAGTCTATTTTCGTTTATTTATCTTTTTGTTTTTATGTTTTAGCTTGGTATAGCAATTGTAAATGACTTCAAAAGTGTTGAAGGAGACAGGAAAATGGGGCTGCAGGTTCTTTCTATTGCTAAATTTGACTTGATAGTTTCGTTTAGATATCGCTATATACAAGGGAATACGTGTACTTGTGTAATATTTGTTTAATGACATCTTGCAGTCACTTCCAGTAGCTTTTGGTACAGAAACTGCTAAATGGATCTGCATTGGTGCTATCGACATAACTCAGTTATCTGTGGCAGGTAATTGCTAACGTCGATTTTAATGTCAATTTATTATGCAAGTTTTTGATGCCGCACCCTTGAATTGCAATGTTTTCTATGATGGTTTTGCATCTGGCCTTATGTACGAGCTTTTTCTACTAAACTTAGTGCCCATACATTTAGCGCCTGTTTGAGCCCCATTTTTTTTTGCCCAGAATGCATTTTGGAATAATATTTTGAGGGAGAATGTGTGGTTAAAAATTAAGGAAAAGTTTTGGATTTTCGTATAACATTATTTTATCGAAGAACGTGTGGTCGAAAATAAGAGGGAGAATGTATTTTGGAAATAATGGAGACCAAACAATGGCTTAGTAATATCTGAATCGATTTGGTTATAGAATCTTTTGGCATACTTCATAAAATTTATGAAAACTGAAATAGGAATGCAAGTTGATGATATGCAGATTTATTTATTTTTTCCTTTTCTTTTCAATGTTTAGTAGGTTTGAGGATCTTATAGAACTTTGCCAGTTAATAATTCAGCTCCTTCTGCCTAATGGAACACATTATTGAGTTGAACTTGAGGAAATAAGCAAACAAGTGGGCAATTTCACAGAAAAACCATTAGTCATCAAATTGGTAGATGAAATTGTAGTGTATCCTTGGAATATGGCATTTGTTTCACTGCTGCTTTTAATTTTTTGCCGACGTTTAGAATTCATTTGGGGATCTAGCAATGAATGGTTAACTTCTGCTGGAAATTTCCTCATTGTAGCATATTTTACTTGTTTCAGGCTATCTTCTAGCTTCTGGCAAACAATATTATGCTTTAGCACTTCTAGGCTTAATTGCCCCACAAGTCTTTTTCCAGGTAAAACTTGGTGCTTCAAATATCTAGCTATCATTGATGGTGAGCTCTGCAGATTTTTTCCAATATTAACACGGATCTCACAAAATGAAATTTGTAAAGAAAATTCAGCATATCGAAGATTAGCATCTGGATAAATAACCAATAAGAAATGAGAAAATAGAATAGAAAGGAGAAAGAAGAAAATGGAACCTTCGTATGCTTATATTTTGGTATGCATATATCTTGCTGTAAATTAAGCTGTTCTGACTCGTGATTGTATGCCTTTGCAGTTCAAGTACTTTCTCAAAGACCCGGTTAAATATGATGTCAAATATCAGGTACGTCATCTTTCCTTTTGCAGGAATAGATAGAAATCACTCTTACAAGGTCATATCGACATTTTGACAAATATTGCTTGATTGGTAGTGCTTTTAAGTGCTTATAAGCTGTTAGTCCTAGGAATGTGTGGATAATAAATAGGGTAGTAAAACTGTACGTCCTACGAAATGTGTTGATACAAAGTTAGACTGGCTTTAAATAAAATTAAGCTTAGGCGAACATGCAATAAATGCAACTATGTGGACAGCAAATTAATGTGTTGAGAGATTTATAAATCTTCACAGGCGATGCTGTCAGTTCGGTCTAAATGCTTGGTGCTAATGCCAAACAGATACCAAAACATTCTCATTAAAGAAAGTTCCTTGGATTGTTATACATGCATGAACCAATGGAAAGTTACTCTTAGGGGTATGAAAATGCATTAGCATTGAGCTTTTACCAGATTCTCCCTGTGAATGGATTTGGAACCTGTCGTAGGATAATCTAGATATGTTGCCCATCCCAGAATCCTCTGACCTACATACACCTCAACCCGTTAGAATATTTAGAATCCTCGACCAATTCTGAAAAATGACATTCCAAATAATTAGAATCGTGAAACCATTATTTGTCAATTGTGCAAACATGATGGGAGAGGATTGGTCTGATTCTCAAGAAAACCGAACCAAGTGACAAAGGCACAACCATAAGCACTAGTCACCCACAAACAATAAGGTATCTTACAAATGAATCAAAAGAAGTTGTCCCTTAATGACTTGTCCTTGTACAAATCCCTCTCCCCAGTTGTTACTAAATCAAACAACGTCGTTTTAGTTTTACAAGAAATACGTAAAAAACATTATATCTATTCTGGTTCTATCTTTCTATTTCAGGCCAGTGCACAACCATTTCTTATACTTGGTCTGCTGGTAACTGCATTGGCAACTAGCCATTAATCGTCATGTTGGACTCGATAAAAGAAATATAGGAAATCAGATTGCACTTGGAAGAACAAAAGTGCCTGGCTTTATCGAAGAAGAAAAAGACGTCCAAATGCTGATTTGCATAGCTTCTGCGTAGCTCCCACCCTGTTGTATGTAAATTTTCTTTACTGTTAAGCATGTGTTTTGGTATTTATGCTTCCTCTCTCTCTCTCTCTCTCTCTCTCTCTCTCTATGAAGAGATGTTATCTTCGTTGTTGGACTATTAAGGCACACTTTTCTGGTATCCCCCCTTTTATTCTTGTATTGTTTAAATTGTTAAATTCTTACAACAATTTCTTGTGTACTCCTTTTATGTTAGGAAATTAGGGATGAGATTATGGCCTTGTTTGAGCCCCATTTTGGGAAGAATGTATTTTTTGAAAAATGTGTGGTTAAAAAATAAAAAAAAAAAGTTTTCGATTTACATGTAAAGTTATTTTATTGGAGAATGTGTGGTTCAAAATGAGTTTTGATAAAATGAGGCTCAAACAAGGGCTATATGGTACAATATGAAGTAGCAATCACAACACCAGAAGAATACAAGAACAATTAATAGATGAATGAAAATTTTATTAATATGGAGAAATATACAAAGAATATTGTGTTTACAATATTGTCCAGCTCTTTAAAACTCGTATAAAGTCATATGAAAGCCATACAATTCGTACAAAAACCTAAAAAAATATGTTTTAGATGAAAAGATGATAAAAAACGAGATAGAAAAACGAAAACTAAACTTTTCTAGATTAAGTCGGCGCCAAGCGAGGGGCAGTCTAGTGTTGGCAATAGTGCTCAGGTACCGAGTTATTGTCCAAAATAGTCTTGCTGTTAGAGGCTAATCTTGCTAAAAGCATAAGTTAGAAGAATAGACGTGGGCATGTTTGACACATCTTAAAAGGTTCACTTTTCAAGTAAATTATCTTATAAGTACAAAAGTAAATTTAAAAGAAATAAATTTTTAGTTGGTTGTGGGGAAGGGTCCATGGTTGTTGGAACGTATTATCCCATACAGGTGTTCCTCGGCTTCAAGGCATTTGTCAACAGTGCAGCTGGGGACGACAATCTCTCATTCTTGCTCTCTGTAATATTGTCGACTGCTCCACCCAGCGAATTCTAAGTATATAAGATGCAAGGCCGTGAGACACATGCGGCGCCAACACCAACGCTGTAGTGGGAGGAGAAACAAGAGATTTCTTGCTTAGTTAATCTCACAAATCCAACAATCAAGATAGGAGTTCACAAAGATTTATAACCTTTAAGATAAACACCGAATAACCTTCAAGGTATCACGTTCAGCCATTGCAATTTCAAAGTTGTTGTCCTAAGCAAAAAGCTGGTCATCCTTTTGTAAGTGCAGTTGTCTTGGTTGCTTCTGGTTGAAATACTACGTGTTTTGACCCCTGATTAAGTCAAGATATTTATATAAAGTACTGAAATATAATACCGGTGTTACAAATAAGGTGTAAAATGTATTGAACCTTGTATGTTTTTGTTCTTCATTAATATTCTAAAACGTGAAAACCCGCTCTCGATATGGATAATTTCATCACATGGCCCAACCCGACTTCGCACATCAAGATGGAATGGCTTCAAGATTTTAAAACTTCATATAGAAATTCATGTTAGAAAATTGGTGCATAATTATATTTCTTTTGAGGGATAATTGCAGCAGCGGCACCAAACCTTTCATTTAATAGCAGATTTTGCCTAAACCTTTCAAAAACTCGCAGTCGGAGTCCAATTTAAGAGAAACGGTTAGTTTGAACTTTACCAACTTGGTGTAGTAAAGTAACCAAAATTTTCTTCTATTGTCTTTGTGAGTGCCACCTATACCCTTTCCTTTGTGGGCTTCTTGACAAATAGGTATTGGAGTAACTTTGTGGTTTGTGGGTCGATTTAAATTGAGCCCTAACCTTTATGGTCGTCAAATGTGTCAATTTTCCATATTGGGTTTGGGATGCATTTGCAGTAAGTGTGTTGTGTGTCTTTGGTAATGTGGAGTATAGATACCTAAGGGTACATTGGTGGTATGTACCGAGGATGTGGCGTGTGACATTTGGATCGCAAATGGAGAAGTGATTAAATGTTGAAATCATTTATCTGTGAAGACCCTAATCATGCACGGTGTGAGAGAAACACTTCTATCACTTCTGTTAGATGGAGACTCATTATCTACTTAGGATGAGAGAAGTGAGGTGGTGATAGAGGAATATTCTGTAGACTTAGGATCTATTGTGATTTACCAGTTAGACATGAGTTTAGTGATCTGTCTAGTTAGCATGGTGGGGTGATGAGAGAAGATATGTATTCTAGTGGTGCGAGTAACACGAAATGGCATATGATAAGTGTGGTGAGATCTTTTCATGAGGTCATTTATGCATTTGTTGTATATGTATTGGCCGTTTGATTATTTAAGTTAGCGTTAGTCTGTTGTTCCTTGTGAACGTGTTTTGAAAAAATCTGTGTGTTATCTTATGTTATATCTTCATTGTATGTTTATTTGCTCTTGATTAATTACTGTAATTATCTGCTTCTATTTGAGTTTTTTTGACCTTAACCCTGGTAAGTACATGGAGAAAGTATGTTATGTGTTTTGGGTCCGAAATATGAGGTAAGGTCTGCGATACCAATTTTATTTTTTATTTATTTTTATCTAGATTATGTAAGTATAAACATTGTATTTTGTTTGATTAAAGATTGATTGTGTATCAATGTGGAGATTTATTGAATTTTGATATCCAATAAATTTGGGCGATGATGTTAAAACGATATTGGGTAATTGTATCGATAACACACCACAATTGATTAGCTTACTTGAGAACAAATTGGGGCCACTGGAAGCAACCATTAACCTGGATTGCTCGAGGTTTGATCATCATTTGGATGACCCTTTTTGTGTTAGCCCACTTTCCCTTTAGTTTGTTGG
>CAIGRK010343104.1:0-26944 GCA_903798315.1 Fraxinus greggii | reverse complement strand
TTTTGATTATTATATTCATCAAAACTTTTTATCTAATACTTGAACTATCGTTTATTACTATTCATTGAAATGTTGTTTCTCTTAGTACTTAACTTGTTTGTATTATTTATCAAGAGGGGTATTCCATTGTAAAATCACTTTGATAAATTGTGGATAGTGTTGAAATCCCTTAAAGATCAGCATTGTATAAGGATCGGTGCTCCTTGTTGTAGGTCACCATGTGAATCATATTGAGGTCATGTGAAAGCTGAATAGTGGATTTTGTCGAGGTCCTGTAAAACTCAATATTATATAAGGATCGGTGCTCATTGTTTGTAAGTTATCGAAAGCATTGTAAAAGATTTGATTGCACCATAAGTCAATCAACATAGTGAAAAGACATTGCTCGTGCCGGAGAGCTCTGTAAGGACATAGATCATTGCTTTCTCCACAATTATATTGTTTGCATCTTCTCTCCCTTTTACTTATCGCTTTTATATTTGCACTTATTATTTGAATTAATCTATTTAATCTTCATTTGCTTGGATTTAGATTAATTTTTCGAAAAATTTTTAAAAATCAATTCATCCCCTTATTGGTTAATTATTCTTAGACTATCAAATCCATGAGAAGTTTCGACTTCAAATTGAAAAGAAGAATGAATATTTGCTTCTCAAACTAATAAAGGAAAAAACATGTGACGTTTGATCTAGGTGATTGGCTTTGGGTGCACATGTAGAAAGAACGCTTTCCAACCCAAAGAAGGTCTAAATTGCATTCTAGAGGAGATGGACTATTCCAAGTCCTTGAAAAAATTAATGATAATGCCTACAAAATGGATCTTCAAGGTGAGTATCATGTGTCTGCTACTTTTAATGTTGATGACCTTTTTCTCTTTGATGTAGTTGAAGATTTGAGGTCGAATCCTTTTAAAAATGTAGAGAATGATAAGAATCATAAAAGGCAAGTTAGCAAGGATCCATTGCATGTTTTATATGGACCAATAATAAGATCAAGAGGAAAGAAGACCAAGGAAAACATGCAAGGACTTTTCCAAACTACATGGACTAAGAGCTTAAATACAATAAGTAAGGCATCGAACTTCAAGATGGGTACGAAAGAAGAAGGACCAACGTTAGTTTTTTAATCCAAGTGAAGGAATAAGAATGACATACAAAAACTTGTAGGGTGTACAGAAATATGCATAACTTTTAGCTCGATTGTCGGATTTTCATCATTGAGAACAATCCAGAAGCTTTTTTTTTTTTTTAATTCTGCGCATGTTTGTCAAATGACGTTGTCTAACTTTGAGGGTCAAATTCATTGTTTAGGGGTCCATTTCAGAGTTTCTATTTTGAGTTAGTTTAAAGGTATTTTCATTATTTCGCAATATTTTAGTTTTATTCAAATTTGTTCTACAAGTTGATTAGGTTTATCTAGTTGTTTTACAAGTTAATTAGGTTTCTTTATGTTTGTTTATGTAAGGCATATTCATTGTACAAAAAACACACCACATTATTATGCTTTAGTTTTTTATTCAAGAAATCATTAGGTCAAAGTTCTTCATCTGATTTTGGCATTCTTAGCATTTGTATAAAACCTTTTGTGGGTTCTAGGGTACATCCTGTAACGGGGTTTACATCAATTTGATATTTATACTTCTCCAAAAACAATTCTATAGACTTCCTCAGCAATAATAGTTTCCTCGAAAGTAACTTATTTCCGTACTGCATTTCCTATACAGTTAATGATCGCATCTTTCATAGTCTAGTGATTCCAATGGGCTTGGAACACATACTTTACCATCAAATTTAATCTCAATTGAGACAAACTGATTGACAATTGTATTGAATTTTTTGAGATGATCTACTATCGGAGAACCTTCAACCATTTTCAAGATAAATAATTTTTTCTTTAGGTAGACCTTGTTGCATGTATATGACTTCTAATACATATCAGATAATATCTTCATGAAATCCATTGTTGTTTTCTCCACCGTTATGTTGTAACCAATTTTTTTCGACAGTGTTAAGTAGATAACACCAACACCTAACGATCAAGGATTTTTCACTCACCGTCCTTCATACTTAAATTAGAAGTTGATTTTTGAGGGTGAGTGTTTAATGAGAGACATTGCATAATCATTTCATAAATACGAAAAAATTACTATAATGTAAAGATACCCTATAAAAGATCTCATTGAGAACACTTATTGAAAATCTCAAGAATAAAACTCAAAAGGAGATCCATATTGCATGAAATAAAATACGTACAACAAATTTGAAAAAGCATGTGAATGAAATAGAACAACAATACATGCCTTGATTAAGCCTCTAAACATATATTTGAAAGAATTAGGCATTTGGCAAGTAATTATTATCCTATTTAAGTCTTAAATTTTGAAACAATGAAATTTAGAAAAATCCTTATTTGTTGAGGTAACTTGCAATTAGTGAAATACATCCAAATTAGAGAGGGTAAGGAGGAGTATAGAAATTCAATTTTAAATCGCACATTGGAAAAAGAGTTGAAAAAATAAGTTTGGTGTGCGTGTATCTTACAAGTGAAGAAAGGAAAAATTTAACTATTGAGGGTTATGAATTGAAACAACTAGTGAGTTTATAATGTTTTACTTGATACGTCACACATACACATCAGTTTGCATTGGATAAATAGATATTGATTTTAGTATTGTGATCTTGAAACAGTTCATGAATTTAATACAATGATTTTAATTTTGAAACAAATGGTAGGTTATCTAACCAAACACTTGTTGCATGCTTGTATGATGAGATATGTTATAGTTTGGTTTAAGGACAAATAAATGTTCAAGTTTGAGGGTGTTTGAAAAGTTTATTTTATATACTTATCTAAGCTTGCAAATACATACATTTGAAAGTTCTTTTAATAAATTATGGCCTTATTTCTTGTATATTTTCTTTTTAGATAAAACTCAATGATTGGAAGTGAATTGAAAGAAAGGAGTGAAAACCGATGAAAAAGAAAAATTTTCAAAGTTCAGAACTAAATTATAAGTCCCGCTATTCATTCTAGCACAACAAAAGTTGCACCCTATTCTTGGCTTGCAATGAAAGAGCTCAGACTCCTCTTCACTGCAAAGTAGTTGTCGCTCTTGCATGGGCGAATAGGAATGTCATTGAAGATGGGTTATCCAATCCTCTTGGTGGACCATCACAAACAACTGAAAAAGCTTTGTGAGCAAAAGAGCGTTGTCGAAGCTTTTCCAGAACTGGATTTTCGGTTTGCCTTACTAGGGTTTGTTACCCAAGCCGAGTTTAAAAGTTGATTTGAGGCAATAAAACAATGACTGATGAATCCATGAAGTCAATTGGATGCAAATAGAAGTCAAATGATGAAAAATGCATGAGAAAAATGACTTAAGGAGATAAATGACAAAATTCAAGGACCAAATTGCACTTTATTGAAAGTGCGGATGGCTTGCATGCGCCACTTAAAGGGTCTCACATGCGACCCTTGTTTTCCTACAACACGATAGCAACAACATGAAGAGCGTACGAGGTTTGTGTCTCAACACAACATGGCTATTTTCAGGGTCGATGGGAAGTTTTCTTATTTTGATTCAAACTCTTATTGGTAACAAATTTAATGAGGACCTTGACCTAATTTCGAGGTGTATAGATACAGAACATTGGCAAGACTTAAAAGACACCTCTAATACCATAGAATTCATCAATTATTGAAATCAAAGAGAGGAAAAACCATTATTCTTTGGAGAGAATTAAGAGGCAGGTAATTCTATCAATTGAAGATCTAACTTTGGTTTTTGGTGAAGAAGGTACATCTGGAATCAATCAAGAAATCATTGAAGAGATTCAAGAACTTCAAGATTCATCTTCTTTTCTTTCATCTATCAATAATCCGGGTGATGTCATGTCAATTAGACATGATTTCTTGTAATTTTACAATTTTAGACTATATTTCTATTTATTAAGACATAGATGAACCTTTATTATGAAGTTTTAATATAGATTCAATATTTTGATACCCAATACATATGATTTCTTGGATGATTGTTATTATCTTTCAATTACTTGATCACTAAATTGGAGTAAATTGTGAATTTTATTGTTATCGAGAGAGAAATAGAATAGATAACACTTATAACAATTATTGTGAGATCCGATATGCTTTGCGTAATTTCAATAGATTTTCTAGTACTTTAATACATTCTTTCATATTCGTATCTTTTATAAAGATATATGAAGATCATATAAGAAGATAAATTTAGTTTTACTCGAGAAAGATTATTAATTAATTTAGGAACATTGATCAACAAGAATGTATACAAATTGTTATGATATTGGACAGTATTAAAGTGGATTAATAAGGGGGATTCTAAGTCTCAGTGATCATCTCACCTAATTTTACATAAGTTTTCATAATTTGCTCAATAGAATAGTTAGTTTAATTAGTTAACTAAATATAATTTATTTGAACAAATTTGGCTATTCGATTAAAGTTTACAATAATTGACGCTAGATTGAGTACTAGTCCTTGTGGAAACAGTATATGATTCATCACTTTATTACTTGTTCACAACATTGTACATTTGTAGGATTTCGTGCGATCGCCCCTCTTAAGTATTTTGTTGGGTGAAATAATGCTACTCTTAAGCCTATGGATTGAGTTATTCAAATGTTAGGGGCTTTTAAAATGCTAGCTTACCCTCACTGAACACCAATTGATTTGTGTAAGATGTTGAAGCCTGATCCTAGCAATGGTATCGGAGCTAAAGTCATGAGTTCTAGCATCAAAAAGTGTCATGTTTGAGGAACATTGTTGGATGAAACAATGCCGTTCTTAATCCCGTGAATTGCGTTATTCAAATGATGGTAATCAGAATGCTACGAAACAATAAGATGATTTAAAACTTCAGTATTTGCATCCAATCAAAATAAAATAAGTTATTTCTTTATTTACTATTGACGTGAAAGACTTTTTGTCTAATGCCCCTCTTAAGATTTTTTATAGGGTGAAAGAATGCTACTCTTAAGCCTATGGATTGAGTTACTCAAATGTTGGGGGGTAGATATGTCTTAAAACGCTAACTCACGTTCACTTGACATCAATTAATTTTTGGGTGAGATGTAGATCCTGATCCTAGCAATGGTATCAGAGCTAAGGTTATGAGTTCGAGCCTTAAAGAGCATCACGTTTGACCGAGATTGTTGGATGCAACAATGCCTTTTTTAAGTTCATGGATTGGGTAATTCAAATGATGGTAATGAGAATACTATAAATAAGTTTAGCCTAAGCTCAACGGACACGTATTTGGTTTTAGGTGAGATGGTTGACGTTTCATCCTTAGGCCCTTTTGACACGAAGTTCCATATACATTATTTGTAAGGTCAGTTTTCACCAATGAAGACTCGTTTTTGTACTTCTCAAATCTAGCATCACTGGGAGTTATATCAGGGTAGCTACTTACTGGGATTGATATTCATTTCAAAGCTTCGTGTAACTCGGATTGATCAATAAATCATTGATTTACATTGTAGCATGATTGTAAATTATATGGTATGTCATTGATACGTCATTGGATAACACCCAATCTGATAGAAAAATCCTAAATTAATTAATTTACGCGAAAGGTTGGAAACAGAAAAGTCCAATTTTTAAAGTTCAAGATGAATTTCTCAAAGACGATTTAGGAACTAAATGTGCAATTTGTCAGCCTCAAAGTCTTATAACCTCCATATCTTTGCAGTTTTGTTACGTTTATATTAACTTTTGACATTTTTCCTTCATGTCACCAAGAGTCTAAGTCACTTTGCGCGTTAAAAATCTTGTAGTTCGTATGATAATAAAATTTAAGTTATAAACTTCTTAAATTGAGATCGATTAGACAATTTTTTTGGGATAATTGCAGCAGTGGTACCAAACATTTCCTTTAGAGACAGATTTTGCCCAAATCTTTCATTTGTGTCATCCACGGTACCAAATGTTTCATTTGTACCACCCACGGTACCAAACCTTCTGTCAGTTTGACCGTTAGTTGACCAAATAATTGATTTTGATAATAATTTTGACTGATTTTAAAAGGTTAAAATGGTAATTTTACATTTTGTAATAATAAAATAACCGAAATCAAATAATTAAAATTAAAAACCTGTTACACCTTCTTCTCCAGCCACCCCACCCCACTCTCATCGTGAGGGAGACCTCAAAAACCAGCAGGAACTTCGTCGAAAAGTCCTTTGTGCCCGAACCTTACACGCAATAAACTATGGCATTTTGCTAGAGCCGTCGAAATTTGGCCGAAAAATGAAATTTCAATCATTAAAATCTTTTCAAGAACACCCAAAAGACACAGATTCTTAGGTATTTTGCCTGAAACCCCGTTCGTTGAAACATCAATCCATCGTAAAGGCAATTTTTTTTCCAAGATTTGGGGGTAATTTACTAGTTAACTTGATCTGGGCAATTCTTAACTCATATAATTTAGGGGAATTGGCAATGCTTTCTGATAATTCACCTTGGAATCTATTCTCATACAAGTTGAGTGACTCGAGTGGCAGCTGAGATTCCACACACCAGATTAGTGAGCTCGGGATTCCACTCGTTAACGTGTTGAGAGCCACATCCAAGTCGGTGAGCTTCCGGAGTTAGCCCAGTGACTCTATGATTCCACCCACCAAATTAGTCTGCGTCAACCATAGTACCTCGAGATTCGTGAGATTTCCAAGCTCCGGCGGGATCCGACGTGGTGAAAACGTGTTGTGCAAGAGATTCAACTGTTTCAGGTCGAAATTTTCCCCAAAACTGGCGATGGAAGAGAAGAAGAAGGTGAAGGTGTGGTGTGGTGTGGTGGATGGAGACGAAAAAGTTGGAATGGGCTTTTAATTTTGGGTATTTTATTATTAAAAAATGCAAAATTACCATTTTAACCTTTTAAAATAAGTCAAAATTATTTTCAAAGTCAATTATTTGGTCAACTAACGGTCAAACTAACAGAAACCATCCATTTGGACTTCAACTGCGACATTTTTGAAATGTTTGGTACTGTGGGTGGCACAAATGAAAGGTTTGGTACCGTAGATGACAAAAATGAAAGATTTGGGCAAAGTATGCTACTAAATGAAAGGTTTGGCACCGTTGCTGCTGCGATTATCCCTAAAATATATTATGAATACAGACTTTTTTTCCATTTTGGTTAAATTTTGTTAGGTTTAATGGCCGAACATGCATGTATGTTAAAATGTTGTGTTCAAGTCGACTACTTTTATTTCTATTTCAACTTCCAACTATGATCGCATGATTTACTATTTCAGTCTGGAATTTTGTCTAGCGGGAATAAAGAGCTAGTCATAAAGCGAAGCATACTTTAGTAGCTCACAAGTCTTTCTTTAGTTGGATTGTGTTGAACTCGTTTTTGCACAGTTGACGTGGACAACAGTTATCAGGCTCACTTACGTTCTCTCAAGCTAATTCCAACACGCCCGGTATGATTATTTATTGACAATAAATAGAATATGAACGTGGGAGAAATTTTGTAACACGAGACATGGGTGTTCGGGCATCGACGAGAGATATGAGATAATTTATACAATAATGAACGATCAATCAAGAATCAAACTCACAAATACGATTATACTTCAATCACTGAGAAAACACTAAGTTAGTTATAAAGAGAGTAAATACATGGTATTTTGTAAAATATTTTTCATTACCCTCTCATTTGTGCCATTGAGGAAATATTTACAGTGTTACATATGCAATAACAACCCTCAGATGAGATGACACGTGACTTCATCCCCTTTATCGAAGCATCACGTCTTAGATATCAATTTTGACTCCACTAGCTTAGGACGCATTAAATGCCCCAAAAAGGAGGCGGCCACCTCATGCCCTATGTTGAGAAGACTGACATTTTTACTCATTAAAACAGTCCAATCAATCATTCTAAAAAGGATTTCATAAATTTAAGATCTTCAAACAAGGATTATCGCCAGTCGTAGTTGAGCCTCCAATTTTTCTTCGTTGGGCCTCGCCACTTCGGCAAAGCTATAGACTTGTCTTTTTTTATATATGAGCTTTGGTGGGTCAGATTATCTAAACTCTAGAAGAGTTAGCTCCATGTCGGATGCCGCATGGCTCCGGCAGATTGTGCTTCGAGATGGGTGGCTGAGTCACGTGGGAACTTGAGTGACGAGACATAATAGATTGGATACTAGTACTAACGAGCTAGAATTGTAACTTGGAAGACACTTATTTAGCCTATATTTGGTTCGGGTAAAAATTATAAACTCAATCGATTTTGATAAAAAATGGTGAAATTTGAAAAGTTGATAAAGATTTTAGCCTCATGACATGCGTGGCTAAAAATGATTTTGAAGAAAATAAATTTAAAAAAATGAGAGCCAAACAAGGACTTCGTATGAAAATGTTGACATGCTAGGTTGACAACACAAGTTATATTCAACCTAGTAATATTCGACAAGACTTGAATACTTCATTCGTGAAATAATCAAGCCCGTTAGTAACCTTTTTATTTCAATGTCCAAGAAATAGTGTAGTCTTTGGTGCTACCGTGCTAGCTTAGAGACAAGTTCTTGAATCATCTGCAAATTATTTCAAGTAACTATTAACATCATCAACGCGCAGTGTAAGTANTAAAATGTGAGCCAAACATTGACTTCGTATGAAAATGTTGACATGCTAGGTTTACAACACAACTTATATTCAACCTAGTAATATTCGACAATACTTGAATACTTCATTCGTGAAATAATCAAGCCCGTTAGTAACCTTTTTATTTCAATGTCCAAGAAATAGTGTAGTCTTTGGTGCTACCGTGCTAGCTTAGAGACAAGTTCTTGAATCATCTGCAAATTATTTCAAGTAACTATTAACATCATCAACGCGCAGTGTAAGTACGAAGTAGAATTATGTGTTTACAACAAACAATTTAAAAATCAAATATTCATACCTCCACACGATTGTAAATATAGATAATGACTTGCTTGTGTAGAACAGATGGAAGTATACCAGAAATTACATCTTCAAACAGAAAAATAAAATAAAAAACAGACCTCTTTTAGTGTGATTTTGACAAGAGAAGGACCAGTTCACAATATTAAATCACAACTTGGCTATTAGAATCTACAGAGTTAGGAAAAAAATCTAAAGACAGCACAGGCCTTCTCATATTTAGACCCCGAAAAAGATTTTTTTTTAAAAAAAAATAAAAATAAGGAAAAAGCTTGGACCAAACACGTCCAAGTGCAATGTAGAAGCTATACCTTCCTACCGGTCAGACACAAAATGGGAGATAGATATATGCGCTATTACTTCTGGTTGCCTGTGCCCTTCTTCTTTAGAAGGCTTCCAAATTTATGTAGCAAAGGTTTCTTCTTCTTCTGACTTTGCTGCTTTGAAGGTGCGGTCCCACCGTTGTCATGATTTTCTGTTGATGATAACCCATTGATCGGGCCACAATTATCACCACCCTCCGTCTTCGAGTCCAGCTCCTCCTCGCAGGACTCCTGCTCTGGTCCTCCATCAGGAGAGAAGTCTTTTTCCTCAATCTTGCAGCTGTCCCACATCTTAAAATCGCCTTCTGCAGAATTATCACCTTCCTTTTCTCTGTTCTCATTTTCAGTTAGTTTTCCATTCGAATTCTCAACTTCTGTAGAAGTCTGAACAGATACGTCATTCAAGACATTATTTAACTCACGGGACTTCTCCATTACAGGTTGCTCGCTTTGTTGAGGTTGAAGCTCCATCATAGGCTTCACTTCCCTTGCACCATTCTGTTCGGAAAATTCCACCACTTTCGGGAGCATATCATAATCTTTCTCACAGTCTGCGAGCTCGCCATTATCTTCTGATTGCTTCTTAGCTAAAGCTTCTTCAAGCAACTTAGACAACTCGTCAACCTTTTCCAGAGAAGCAGCTTCTCTAGTTCGAACCTCCTCATTCTCCTGAAGGATATTCTGCAATTCATTCTCTTTATCCATTAAACTTTCCTTCAGTCTCATGCTCTCGGCCTTTGCTTCGCCAAGGACTTCCTTCAGATAAATCACCTCCGATTCAGCATCCTTAAGTGAATTCTTCAAGTGATCTTCTTCTACCCTTGTTGCAGAAGCTTCTTCATCTGCCACTTTTAGCAAATTTACCAACCTGCTTATTTCTTTTTCTTTAGAAGAGCTATCTTCTTCAGATTTCTTCACACAGTTTATCAAATGAATCTCTTTCTGCTCCCACTCAGCGTTCATATTCTGGCACTCATGCTTTGTCTGTTCGACAGAATTAGTTAGAACATCAATCTCTTGTTTTGCACCATCAAGCATGGTCTCGTATTTCTCTTCTGTTGCTTTCACAACCAGCTTCAGATCTTCTATTTGAGTTTCATAATTTCCACGCTCAACTTCTATACATAATAGCTTTTCTTTGGCCTCCCTTGCTTCAGAAGAAACTTCATGTAAGGCTGATGTCAAACTTTCCATTGCCTTCTTGCCTTTTTCTTCTTCATCCCTGGAATTTCCCAACTCATTTACAAGTCTTTCTTTCTCTTCCAACAGAGATTGTAAGCTGTCAGCAGCAAGTTTCTCATTGCTTATGGCCCGAGTTTTCTCCTCTTTTACAGTTTCAAGCTCAGATGTAAGAGAGTCAACCTTCTTCGCCATTTCAGAAGCTTCTTCCTTGGCCAATTGAAGACGACATTTTGATTCCTCATTCTCTCCGTTCTGCCTTCCAATTGAGATTTCCAGTAAACCCACCTTTTCTTTAAGGGACGAAATTTCAGATTCTGCAGTATGCAATGAATCATTGCTTCTTTCGAGTTGTTTAATGACTGATTCAAGAGATTCTGATGCAGTTCTTTCCAAGTGCTTTGCTTCCTCCATCTGCACTTCTAACTCCTCCATCCTCGTCTGCCACTCCTCTACTAAATTACGGGCATAAGATTCAGCCATTTTTGCAGCCTCCAGATCCACATTAAGTTGCTCTAAGGTAGCCTCGTTTTGCGACAGTTTCTCTTCATAACCCCTGGTCTTTTCGAATTCTAGTCTCAGAAATTCTATCTCTAATTTCAATTCCTCCACCAATTTATTATTTTCATTAGCTTCCATTTCGAGCCTTGAATCAAGCGTGGATTTCAAGCGGATCAACTCTGCAGAAAGAATTTCCACTTTTTCTGCATGAATCTCTGCAATCTTAGTAGCATCATCAGCATGATTAAGAGCCTGGTTTTTGGCATCAGATGTCATGGCCAGTTCTTGCTTCACCTTTTGCAGCTCCTGAGTGGCAGAGAGCAGAGAAGCCACATCCAAAGCATGCTGGTTTCGCACTGCTATAAGCTCTTCCTGCCAATGGTCTTCCTTCTTCTGGGCTGCATCAATACCTGCCTGTTCCATCTCAACAGTTCGGAACTTTTCAATCTCGGAATCCTCTTCTGCTCGCTTTTGAGCCACCAAAGCCTCCCTGAGCTTCTCATTTGCTTCCTCAGTCAATCTCTGGGCTTCCTTCAGCTCATCAAGTGCTTGTGCTTTTTCTTTCTCAACCAAAACCAATTTCTCCTTGGCCTTCCTAAGATCTTCCTGAGCAAGATTTAATTCTGCCTGAAGTTCTGATGGCTTCAATATCCGAGTTGTTTTTTTCTGACGAAAAAAAGATCAATAAACAATGCAGATTAAAACACAAGAATTTCAGGATGTTCAAACAGATGAATGATCATAATTTCTAAGTAAAATGGATTTCATGAAAATTTCACTCCTTAGGTAAAGACCGTCTTTGACACAGATATTATCATATTGTATCAACAATTGAACACTACACTCGAATTCTTGCTTCGTAGCACCGAATGCTGAAAGCATATCCCTGCAACGCGAAAATACATTTTCAAGGTTCAAAAGAACTAGCTTAAACTTACTTCAGGTGGGGTAGTGAGCTTGGGAGAGCGCCGGTCAAGTGTTGGCTTGGAAGGTACAGATCTAGGAGACCGTTCAACTGAAAGGCGAGAACTTTGCAGTGGAGAGGGTGAATCAACTTCAGATTTAGCAATTCCCCTGCTGGGCTTGTTCACCCTTGGGGTCGCCGGTGATGCTTTTTGGTTGGGGGTTTCAGATAAAGCAGATCTATGAAAATGAGAAAATTGTAACTAGTTTGTGCAAAATCAAAGCCCTAACTAGTTTGTGCAAAATCAAAGCCCTTAAACAAACAATGCAAGATCTACAGAAACAACCAATGCACATATACCGTAATAAGAAAATAACAGATTATGCAATAGCAATTGAAAGTTAGAGATCCTGACATTGAGTGAAATAACATAATAAATAAAGAAGTAATGCATAAAATACTGAAAATCCGAACCCTGTAAACAAGAAATAGACTAAAAACAAAAAAGCCCAAAAACCTGACATGAGATCTCCACTTACTTGGATTTGGTAGACATGGTGGAGAGGAAGTAGAAATCGGAGGAAGATGAAAGTAACCGAATGGGAGAGTCCTGGGTTGCGCTAAAATGCTGACAACATTTGTCTAGTCCAGTGTACGAGAATGTTGCGTATATGAGAGTTTTTTCTTCAGATATTCCACGATAGACAGCAGAAGAGAAGTAGGAATGATTCAACGGGAAGAATTTACAGAAAAAATGATTTGGGGTTGCTTTTCAATTGTCTCTAGACCCTACAGTGAAATTACAGAAGTAGCCCTGTTGGAAGAGTTAATTACAAAAGTTCAAAGCTTCCAAAAAGAGATGGTGGTAGCTTTTCCATAGACAGTGAGACAGACAAGGAAAGAGCAGTGGATCTAATGCTGGTTCCTTTAAATTGAAAAGAAGGGATAATATCGGATATACCCCTCATCTTTTTGATAATATCAAATGCATCCCTCTATATATTTAAAATACGATTGTGGTACATAACATTACAGTTTACAGTTTGGTTACCAACCGATGATGTGGCGAGATTTGATTTAAGTCAAAATTTCACTAACTAAATAATACAAAGAAATTCTTCCACTTACTTTTGTCACATCATTAATCTGTAAAAAAATCGATAAATAGTGATGTATAACAATCACCTTCCTTAAAAATATTACTAACTTCTCATTACTTCTAGGTTTGAATATCGCATATACTCTATCATTTTCTAATAGACACACCTAAAATGTTCATGTGAAGAAAATGATGATTTTTCTACAATTAATGATAATTTAGCCCCCGTTTGGTACACATTTAAATTTTCATTCTCGTTCTTCTACAAATTTTTAACCACACATTTTTCAATAAAATAATATTTTTCACCACATCAATAACTTTTCCTTCTTTTTCAACCACACATTCTCCATCAATATACTATTTTATAGTACATTCTTCCAAAATAATGTGGCTCAAACACACCTTAATTTCATTTAGTAATAAATTAATATTTGAACTCTAGGCAGACAAACTAGAGGGAAATCAACCTTAAAAAATTTGGTAATAAATTACTTAAAATTTGGCAATAAAAACTTTAGACAGACATGCTATGTTAATATGATATTTTTTATTTATAATTTACTTCAAACAAATTAAATTATAATGAATTGTAAAAAGTAAAACTTTTTTCTTTGCAAGGGAATGGCAGCCTCATTGTAGGATGAAATATAACTCAAAAAGCGGCTATGGTGTGTGTGATTCTCAAATAGGGAAGATTAATAATAATTTTGAAACGTGAGGAAACTATGATATTTTCAGAAAAGTAAAGGGTGTTTCTGATATTATTTAAAGAAAAAAGGAAACTTTAAGCATTTAAATAGTTTTTTGCTTTATTATCTATCTGTACACTACACATTTTAATCTGAATAATTTCTGTACCTAGTTTCCTTTCATTATCATATACAAATGGGAGAGATGCTACATGTACACGGGAAAATGTCTAGGAAATTACCAGAATGTCAAGTGGCAAATTTCATTGGCCTTTGCACGAAAAAAAAAAAAGATTTAGAACAGTTAATCAAAATTCGTCCTATCAACGCCCGACGATTTTCCTAATAATTTTTTTTTGTACAAATAGCTTTATTCTAAAAATGGAGTCCTAGGTCCGAAGGTCTGACAAAAATTATTGATCATTACCAGGCTTATTAGAGAAATTAAGACTATAAATTATTTGACTTCCCATTCTCCTATACCAGTATCCTAGCCTCTATTTGACGATCATTATTTCAAAACTCTTTTTTTTCTACATGTCTATTTTCAACCACACACAATAAAATATTCTGCATGTAAATTCAAAACTTTTAGTTACTTATTAACCCTACATTATAAAAAAAAAAAAAAATCACTATTCAAAATTCCATTTTACCCAAATAATGGTTGTCAAACATGGGCATATTATTAGTGGCAGATAAAACATTGGTCAAAATGTTACATTTCTTCTCTCAAAAGTGTGTTAAATTACCCGGTTGATTTTTTTCAACTTTCACACCCAAATCCTATGTAACCTAACCTTGTTTAAAAATTAAATTGGAAAAACTATGACACACACGAACTAGTTTTAACTACCCAACCTTAAGAGGTGAGATACTAAGCTCTCAAGACATATTTAAAGTATTAAATGTACGCATCTGAATCTTCACGTAACCGAAGACATCAAATATTAAAATCTCATATGAAATTTACGTTAAATATGTTCAAATCCCCAGGTTAAGCCCTTTAGCTCTAAGTCACTCGAACCTCAAACAATGCTAGTTGACGCCTGCGATCCTAATTTTTCGAAAATAAAATCTGACATTCCTCAACTAATCTAGAGCTTGTTTGACCCCATTTTGTATAAAAAAAAAAAAAAATACATTTTTCAAATAGTAATTTGATATAGTAGTTAAAAAAATTTAAAAAAATTAAATTTACGTGTAATATTATTTTATTAAAATATGAAGTTGAAATTAAGATAGAAAAATGTAATTTATAAAAAATGGGTCAAACAAGCTCCTAATTTAAAATGGAAGTGTGTGTTACAATGAATTGATGACGAAAGTGACAGGAAAACTGACATATTAGTTGCGGATGTGGCAAGTTGAATGAAATCATTTATATATTTATTATTTCATTAGGTGAGACTTTTTAAGATCTGCATGTCCGATTCTTCCTTACATTGCAACCCTCTTATGCATACCATGAACCCACACCCACCAAACTGGGAAAGAAAGAGATTCTTTCTTTATGATCAAGTTTATCAACTTCATTGCAATCACTTGATACATAATACCTGCATTTCAATTTTCTTGATATCATTATGTATTAACTAGTATATTCCAAGCACAAAAGAAAGACCTACAACTTGGATGGAATGTCCATATTTCACGAGTCCTCTTCTACCATATTTTACCAAGGGCCCGTTTGATCGGCTTTTAAAAAGTTAAAAACTGCTTCCGACGAAACATTAGGACCTCCAAAAATTTGAGAGATAAAAAAAAGAACAAGAAAAGAAGTGGGCACTATATATATCCCCTAAAATATTAGAAAAGTGCGGCATGCACATGGAGGGATATATAACAAATGGATACAAGGATGTAAAGGTGGGGACAGACTGATTAAGACAAGGAGTCCCAATTAATATTCTTCAATATATGGAAAGCATGTTCCTTGTGTGGACATTATATCATCTTTTCCTATAATGTGCAAGCCAGCTTCAACCAGAAAAGCGGCATCCTCATGAGGAGGATCATCAGTACCAACTAATAATACCTACAAGAAAGACATACCAAGTCAAGTCTCGTGTAGGTGAAAACAAACGAGACAAATAGCTAATAGAAAACCCCATAACAGATAAAGAGAAAAGCATCCTGAAGTGATACAAATAAATTCAAGACACGTTGAGATTTTTTTATTTATTTTTATTTTTGATAACCGTGGATGTCCGGGCCAACTTGAGCGCACCTCGACTAATCTCACGAGTCCCTGAAGTTTACGGTCGAATACTCACCTCAGTGACCCTGAAGGGACTCGAACTGGTGACCATTGGGGAGCAAACTCAAGGCCTGACCAATTGAACAACCCCTCAAGTTTAAGACGCGTTGAGATTTTAAATGGAATGTTGAATGACAACAGCATCAAGCAATCACTAGAGAAAGGGCAAAACACCATCACTTAGAAATCTCAATCCATTTCAAAAGTCCTATTCGATTTCGTATTGCTCTTATTGTGATAAGCAATAGCAACAAAAAAGAGTCGGCTATTAGTCATGGCAGCAGTCCTGAACAGGTCAAAATTATGCGTCTCCATATTAGACTACAATACTACGTTCCTATATTAGAATAGTAGCTAAACGTACAATAAAAATATGTTTACGGTTTGTATATGTAACATGGACTTCTAATAGCTAATAACATCTTAATAATTCATAACTGCTTTTACACACAAAGGATTCAAGATAGCAACTTTCAGTGGCCATAGTCAGCTCCCTATTGTTGTCACTTCGCAGATATGCAAGTTGGGTACCAATTGGATCCATTCCATTGTTGGAGTGGGCAAAATACATGGAGTTCTACCAAGTACCAACTACCAAATCAGAAAGGTACGAGTCAAAAAGTTCTCTTGCCTCTACTACATTAAAGAGCTCGTATGTGTTTACAGTGAAAATCCTCGAGGGTCTTCCTAACTGCATATTGTTTGTGTTTTTCGAACAAACTATAAAACGAACTCCAATTTATTACTCTAAATAAACATAAATAAATGTACCCTCGGTAATGTAGTTCCATACTTGGAACTTGTAACTTTTCCCTATTGCAAGTCAATAGATAAATTTAAAGTTACATCAGTTGTGTACTTGTGTATCCAAGATAATATGCTTGTAATTTCAATCAATGGGCAGACAAGAAATGTTAGAGAGGACTTGTTAGATACGCCTTTCAAATCTCATGAGAAAATGTTGCAATCTGAAATTAACATATATCTGATATAGAAGCCACCGTACTTGTATCTACTAATAGATTTTAAACCTACATCAGACGCGACGAAACAGATGACCCTAATTGTAACATCACTATGCGAGAATCCAACAGACACAGTGTAAAAGATCAGTGTTCATAGCATATTTGTAGTTTCAGAACCACCACCAATCTTCAAAACACAAATTTTACATATTGACGAGAAATCTAATTTCTGTATGCTACCAACTCTTTTACTCCTTGTAAAAGCTAAATTCGTCCTTATAGAAACTTCCGCTTCGGATTTTTCTGCAGATATACAATAGCCAATGCACTGTTCAAATTTTTTACCTATATATTAATAGAGCCAAAAAATCTATAAATGAGAATGAGCATGCTAGATCAACTATTATACATATAAAGTTGGAGTAAGTGGTCGTCTTCTATGCGTCTAAATGATTAAAAGTAAAAGACTTGATATTTATCAAGTGATTGCAAATAATGTGTATATGCCAATGCACTGTTCAAAATTTTTACCTATATATTAGTTGAGCCAACAATATCTATAAATGAGAATGAGCATGCTAGATCAGCTATTATACGTATAAATTTGGAGTAGGTGGTTCTCTTCTATGACTAAAAGATTTGATATTTATCAAGTGATTGCAAATAATGATAAATGTAAATAAATAATGGAGTGCGATGCACTGCAGGTAGTTGAGTTAAGTTTATATCATATTCACAACCTAATTATCATTAGGCTGATTACGACATTAAAAGAAGTCTTATCCAGAGATTTACAGCCACAAACCCAGCTCTCATGAAATATCCTATGCTTCTATAGAATATATTTAAGCATATCTGTTACTAAAAACACTATGACCATCATCTCTATTCCTCTGATTATGTTCAATCTAACATTGGCCACTGATAGTGAATTCTTCCTCTGACTCCTTTCCCAGTTAATTTTTTTTAACATTTTTTAATCCATTCATCTGCAATTAATTGCTTATTGCAGTGACCTTCCTTGATTTTAGGTCTTCATTCAGGCATTGTCTTCAACTGGTCATTTGATATTCAGGTTACTAGTGTCTCACAAGGATAACCGATAATGAGAGAGAGAGAAACACAAGAAAGGAGAATTTCCGTATTTAAATGTAATAACTGTGAAAAGGAAATTTCATCCTAATTTTATCACATAATCCATTAAGAGCACTGAGTTAAATTGGCCAAACCTTCTTTTGTATTACATTCTTATAGAACAAGTCGTGGTCCACTTAATTTCTACTAAAACCATTAGTGGTTTTTACCATTTCCCAAGAGAAAGCATACAATGAAAATAGGAAACTGACGGTCTTTGTAGTCCTTTTGTGTCCAGCATGAAATTGCAAGAGTAAGACAAAAACTGGTGGTGCGTTTAAAAGGTGCAAAATGAGCTTATTAAACGCCATTTACTATAGCTGAGTACAACTAAGGAATGAGAATGGTTATTAAACAAATTATAGTCATATAAGATAATTAAATGTGAACATAGGGCTACATATAAGATAAAAAAATTGTAACAGAAGTTTCTCAATAACAAAACCAAGAACAGAGTTAATTGTGTATAGAGGAAAAGTAAAAGAATTAAAATAAATCAATTAGGAAATGTTAATGTAGGTTTAGACGCACCTCGATACTCCCTGAATTTCCATAATTAACACACAGAATATAAGTTATTGACTATAGATGTGGAAGGTGTATAAAACAGAGAGCAGACATTGAATTTTTGCAGACTTAAAATACACATCATGGACATCATAAGTTTGGTGCATGATTTTAATTACCTTCTGGATCACTCGCCAACCACACGTCTGGAGGCTAGGGTTTAGGACATGCCCAGTTAGCTGCTAAACCAGTTGTCTAACCTGAGATGCACTTAAATGTTCAAAGAACAGAAAAAAGAATAAGAACCAGAAAATACGATGAAGCCTTATGCTCATGCCAATTAATTTATATAGATACTGACAACAAAAGTACGTCCAAAAATATGAATAAAACATTAGACGTCGAAATTCGATACCTTCTGGAATCACATAGTTACTGTAAACATCTATCATCAGGGAAAGTCCATGGGACATAATTTCTTGGTCTAGTGCACCAGCAGTTTCAAGTTTTTGTGCTTACTCCTTAAGCACCCGCTAACAAGGTTACCATCATTATGCCCAAAACCATAAAATTTTCAGCGGGTTTTCTTCAATCATGATCCGTTTTTATCCAACTTGCCTTGTGTCACCTACCTGAGTCGAAAACCAAATTCTTCCAAGCTGACCAGCACAAATAAAAAAGACCAGCACAAATAAAAAAGATGCAAGATGAAGAAAGAGGGGACAAAAAAAGCATTCATTTTGCTGATATAATTAGCATAAGCATTTCAAAGAGTTCAACTCACCAGTATACTACTACCATACATAATAATTAAACTTGAGATAAAGAGAAATCCCTCAAATGTTTACTCTCTACAATGTTGATTTAAACAAAACACACTACAAAATTGTAGACAAGGAGCTCTTGTAAAGAGTATGTCGCACCCCCTTGATAAAATAATTAACAATGTTATGCATGTGACGTTATAGCTGCAGCACTTGTGTAATCCACTACCTTCTCTTTCTTATGTCTCCCATCTTTAGATTTGTGTGACTTGCGCTTCTTCCTTGAGATCTCTTTTGGTTCATTGTTGTCGTTTTGCTCGTCGAGAGCATTGCCTCCTAATTGGTGTCCCTCTGCATCCTCAAAGCGCTTCACATCCTCTTCTTTCAACTCTCTGCCATCCGTTTCAGGTTCAATGACAGACATTCCTGTTAGGGTATAGTCCAGAAGGAATGTGCTTCTTTCCAACCTATCTATTCTACTGAAATGCCTATGAGAATATGGAATAAGGGCTTCAAGCAGTTCTCCAATTCCTTTTATCTGCATTTACATGGATATTGAAGTCCATCATTCACAAACACATAAAGAAACCAGAAATGAGTAACCCAAAGCAACTACCTCAACAATCTCCGTTGGAGAGAGGATGCTAAATACACGGAACAGCACAAACTGTGCAATATGACATAGCTTTGGTTTTGTATTCCATTCTCGTACATATTGCAAAAGTTGATGAAAGTCCTCTTTGCCCAAAGAACAAAGAGCTTTTTCAATATGAACTTCAGCCTCTCTCTTTCTGTAAAGAGCGCAACTTCAGACAAACAATTCTATGTAGACAAAGCAGCAAAAAAATTACAAAGAGAAAGAAACCTGCAGAGTCCACTGAATAACTCAAAAAGTTTGTGAGGCTTGTGAAGTTCAATGGCAAGTTGGATTGCTTTCTTATAGTCAGCATCCAATGCAGCATTCTCTAGTTCTTGCCCTCTCAAAACACCCTCTTCCTGCATTATCCATGAGGTAAAGTTTTCTCTCACTTTCTTGGTATGGAAAACTAAAATGCACAGGAACATTGAACAAGAGTTCTAAGACCAGTAAGAAAACACAAATCTTAGAGAAAAAGGATAAAATGCTCAATTAGATTTTGTAAATAAACTCTATCATTTAGACCAGTACATAATTAAAACCGAACTGAGGCAAAGTTTATGACAACTACTCCATGGAAATTAGTGAACAAAATTTACGACCAGTAATGCAGGGAATTGGCAAAATTTATGTTGAAGCCGCGTTACACACAAAGAATTGTAAGAAGCTAGCTATCTAACTATGGCAATAAGTGGCTGTATGAAAAAATTCCATGCAACTCAAGCCATCTGGCATTGTTGAAGTCGCAACTTACACAACAAGAATATCACAAGATACTGTCCCACCCTTGCAGCCCATTGGCACTGGTATAGTTGTAATGCCAGGCAGTGCATCTAGGATTATAGTGTCATTATTTTAACATTGAAAAGATTAATCAACTGGGACCCGCCAGAATCCTCTCCTTATCATGATATGTAGCATAAGAAAAGACACTTAAATTGACAAGTGGGATGCCTCACTTCTTTACGGAAGGCTTCCTCTTTATCAGCAGCTGTGGAGTCGTGCCACAAATTGATTACTGCATCACCACCACCCGTTGCAAGCATTTCTGTCTTCTTCCCTACAGCCAAGGCCCAAATCTGCATATCCAAAAGATTTGAGCAGTTAATAGAAAATGAAACAATGAATGCTTACTACAGAATCAATTATAGTAAGCCTGATCAACATCAAAGAAACATATTATTTAGAAACGAGCACCAAACTAATATGTTGTGGATGACAAACGTAGTTAAATGGTGAAATAAAAAGGGAACAGACAAGAAAATGGTCTTTGAATCTATATACACTTGTAATTGACATCTGATATATTTAGCCCATAGAATGCCAAAGGTAGAGAGGCCTTTTTAGATGCATTATTAGTGAAAAAATATAGAAGCTCATCCAGTACCTTCTCTTCATGTTGATCATAGGTTGCAATGCATTCATTGGTTTTAACTGTCCACAGCTTCACCAAACCATCAGCACCTGATAATGAAATAAATTTATTTAGAATTATAGAAGGCACAAAAAAGCATCAAAATTATTGAAAAAAGCAGATCAGAAATAAACAAGTCATATTACCACAAGAAACAAATTGAGTTCCACGTGTAATAAATGATGCTCTAATTACGCTCGATGTATGGCCTTCAAATGTTCTCAAACACGAACCGTCAGATATAGCCCATATTTTTATTGTTTTATCACCAGAAGCTGTTATAACACATTGGTCAACGGGAGAAAACTCCACGGACCAAATGCCCCTTTTATGTCCTTTAAGGACAACCACCGAAACTAGATCTGGGAGCCTCCATATGCAAGCTGTACGATCCTGAAATTTGGAGAAGAAATCATTCGCTAAGACAAATCTCAAGTGCCAACAAAGATCTGTTGTAATTTGCTAACCTGGGAGCCACTACAAACAAGGCTATCATTTGGTGAGACTGCCAATGAGTTTATATCTTTGTCATGTGCTGCTACAACTGCTTTTGCTTTCAAATTGATCACTTCTTCCAAGTCATCCAAGAGTCCATCTAAGCTCCAAACTTTCAATGTACGATCACTGAAACAGGCAAGTAAAAGTCAACACTTTGAAATGTATGAACAGTCTCTGTCAAGAGAATAGAAGAACAAAGGAGAAGTAGTACAGCATCACGATGAACTAAACAAGCACATCAAAACGGCACAGCCAAAAGTTATCAATAACTGCTTGAAGGCAGTAAAGTCTCAAGGGAAAACCCAATTGCTAAACACGGCAACTCCAAAATTAAAAATGCATAAACATAGTCATAGGCATCAAACACAAAAAAATAAAAAATAAAATAAAAATTAAAAATTAGACAGCATATTGCAAGAAGTTAGAAGAAAGAAATACAATAATGAAAAGGCTAAATACTTTATGTTCGCTACTTTATGTTCGCAAAGAAATAAAATACGCAACCTTCTCTGCCCCACCCCCAAATGAAAAAGGTCTCACAGCTACAAGTAGACTGACAGCTATACAAGAAAGATCAAGTGACAGATTTCAAAAATGATAACGTAGAAAAGTTAGTTCTTCCAAAAGGAATAAATAGGGAAATAAATGGTAAAAGATTTGTTGATAAAAAAATAAAGTGGAAGGGATTGATAGTTATGGCAATGCATCAATAAAATTAGACCATAACCTACTCCGACGACCTTCTAACTTCAAGAACGAAAGCTGCTTGCAAAAGAAACTATGTATAAAAGAAGCTATCTTGAATGATTTTATACTAATTCTTAGTTTCAGGAGATATATGCTGAAGAAACAATTTAAATAAATTAATGTGTCCCCTCCTCTAATACACATGGCTTAGGTTTTTTGATGAAGTAGTTCAACAAATAATCTAGAGTTTGGTCTACACATGGAGGGTGCAAAATTGTAGATACTTTTAAAATAAATAAATGAATTCCCCTCTAATAGCTTGAGCTTTTAGATAAGATGGTTCAAAATTTAACATTCCAATATAAATTATGCAATCAGTGACAAAAACTACTACTCTAAACAGGGGTTTATATATATGTCCAATGCAAGAACATATCACAAGAACAAAATCTTCCATAAATCTTTATCCCTTGTAAACGTAATCCATACAGGAAAAATGCAATTGCACAATCAGAATAGGTCAACTATCAGTCTCCTTCAATATATACATATAAAGAAAACATAATTAAAATCTGTTCCAACTTCCAAGTTGTGTATAAAAGCAAATTCCAAATCAAAAACATCCGCTGATCAACAAAAAAGCGCCTTTTTTCTCTAATTCCAAAGATTCTGATATCTTTACCTACTACCGCTGACAAAAAAGTTTCGCTGTTTCTTCGAGAAAGCAACAGCACCAACAGCTCCCATGTGACCTATGCCAACTCCAATGCAACGGTTTCTCCGGGATTCCCATACCCTAACCTATAAAGACAAGGGGAATGAAGATTAATATATAGACCAAAATTTTTTTAACAGGATTAGGACTTCTGCACTTACACCAAGATTAAATGTGAACACAGGAAATCTGCTCAGTTAGAGAGAGAAATGTTTAAGCAAAAACTTACACTGTTGTCCTTACTTCCTGTTACAATAAGTGCTGTTCCTGAACTTAACATGCAGGTATCAAGGCACAGAACAATATCAGTATGCCCAGCTAATACATAGGAGCATGACATGGAAGCCAGATCATATACTCGCACCTTAAAAAAAAAAAATTAAACTGTAAATCAAAAATAGAAGCTGACAATCACATCCATTGAGCAAGCAGATCATATACTCGCACCTTAAAAAAAAAAAATTTAACTGTAAATCAAAAATAGAAGCTGACAATCACATCCATTGAGCAAGCAGATCGTATACTCGCACCTTAAAAAAAAAAAATTTAACTGTAAATCAAAAATAGAAGCTGACAATCACATCCATTGAGCAAGCAATTCATGAAAATAGAAGCCTGCGATGATGTTTCATTTCTCTTGCTCAAAAAGTGTTGTAAAATTTTATCGATGGAAGGTGTTTGTCAATCTCCTTCTATCTTATTGAATTGTGCTTAACTGAAAGGTAAACTTCTTCAGGTAGCATCAGTGAAAATAAGATCAATAAGAAAAGGTAATTTTTTCCGCAATAACAGTATTCTTCCTCTTTAAAAGAATGTTCCTTCAATAGAATGTCCTTCACCACAAAATGGATGCATCTTCAATGAAATGTGAATTGCTATGGCAACAATCCTATTGAGCTTTAAGCGAACAAAGGTCACAGGAGCAGAATGATGCACAAACAGCATAGTCCATAAATACCTCAGGTGATGATCCAAGTCATAAAACATAGTGGAATGAAATAGGCAAATCTGAATCAAGATGGTTCTCTTTCTGCTGAATATATGCACACAGAATTACACAGGGTAATGTATCTTTCAGGGACTTAATAAATGTTGGGAACTCCATAGTCATGGCAACGTGCTATGCAGCATGACTAGCATAATCAGGCCGGAGAGGCCCATTGAAATTTTAAAACAACTTACGTGTTCAACACTTGTTGCAACTGCTAGGTATTGTTCTTCTTCACCCAAAAACTTCATATCTGCAATCTCTTCATTGTATCCAATAAGCCTCTTTCTCAGGATTAAGTTCAAACCACGTTCAGGATGTTCCTCAGGAACATAGATGAGAAACTGCTGATCCGCTGTAACACATAGCAATCCTTGTCCTGATGGCAACATCATAGCAGAAATAAAACCTCTTCTCACTTCTTCTTTGTCTGAACTGACAGTAACATCCGAATACTTCTGCTCAAAAAGGCACACAGCTCTGTTTCACAGTTAATTTCAAAATTTCAGCAGACTACTAAAAGGTTCACTACTCAAGAGTGCTTGAGAAAATATGTAGAAAAGGGACTCATTGTCAATAAAATATAGTTAAAAGGGTAAAACAAAATTGATTTCCACATCCATCGGAAAATCTTGTTTTTGTACATCCCATGACCAAAGTACAAGACAAACTAGACAATAAGCCCCTGTTTGAGCCCTATTTTTTGGGGAAAATGTGTGGTTAAAAAAATAAGGACAAGTTTTGAGTTTATACGTGAAATTATTTTATAGGAGAATGCGTGGTTGAAAATGAGTTTTTGAAAAAATGAAGCCCAAACATAGGCTAAATTTAGAAGTAACAGGAATTCAGGCTAAAACAAAAACACACTTGAAACGTATTGTTCATATTAGACATAAACTTACAAAAAAAAAAATTATAAGTGCATTATATACCATGTCAAATTTTTGAAGCAATAAAAAGATAAGTAAAACTTACCCATCAGAGTACCATATCCGTACAATTCCACGTTCGCCGACGGTGATAAACTGAATTGATGATGAAGAGATTTTTTTCCTCCCAAGCTTCTGTATTGATAATGCCAAACATGAGGTGAAAGGAGATCCAGAATCAATTGTGCACACAGCTTCCAGTGCCTCATAAGTTGGCACAGTGATCTTACAGCTATAATCGTGCAGGTTCCACAAATTCACAACCTGAAATTACTGTGAAAAAATTAGCAGGTGCCTAGTAAAGTATGTTAAATTTTGATCACCGTGATTTGATCACGTGTAGTACAGGACAACTGGACAAGCATAATTACTGCTAGCCAAAAGCACCGATAAATTTAGTAAGTGCAATGATGCTAATTCTGTTCTTTTAAGTTGTAAGGCTTTTCCAATTAGTTATCTGCAAGATTGCAGTTGCCATAGTAACTAATAAATATTCAGCCAGGTCAGAGAAATATGACAAATCCACTAAGGTTCAATATTGTGTAAGTAGAGAGCTTTGACTTCACTATGACATACTCTCAAATATATGTCAAGTCAAACCATTACAAATTTGGTGATTTGAGAACCATAGTGCATGAGGGAAAATGGGTCATACCTTATCTCTTCCGGCGCTAAGCAAGGTCCATCCATCTTCAGATATTGACAAGGAAGTCACTGTGGATTGATGTTTTTCAAGCACTGCAACACACTTTTTGCTAGTAAGATCCCACACTCTAATAGTAGAATCGTCACTGCTAGAGAAAAGCTGTAAACAAAGCGTCAATTATGAGCTAACTTCAATTCTAATTTTCCAATACCTCGTATCACTATTATTTGAGAACTGGTTTACACCAAAATCAGCAATAAATTCTATTTTGAGATAAATACTCACAAGTAATCTATTAGGGTCAGGATGGAACATAATACTGGTCACAACCCCCTTGTGCCCTTTGAAATAGTGGGTGCAGAAGCCTCCATCTACATCCCAAACCAGCACTTTCCTATCAGCCCCTGCAGTCGCCAGTAATCCTCCCGAAGCATGGCAAGACATTCCCATGACCGGGCCTTCATGCCCCTATTTAAAAAAAATAAAAAAATCATATGACGTCAAAAAATAAAACGGAACGAGTGCTTGGTCACTTTATATTGCAGTCAAATATGTAATCGGCACCTTCCAAGAGCGTAGGCATTTGAGGGAAGATACATCCCAAACACGAATTTGTCGGCTGTGGCTAGCAGAGAAAAGGAACTTATCGTCTTGGCTGAGAAAGAGGGCTGTGACGGGCTCGGAATCGCCTTCGATAGTTGATTTAATGGAAGCATTGAACGAATCAACGATCTTGATAGTGTCATCGCAAGAGCACACAAGAAAAGAGCCGTCAGATGAGACAGCATAGGGGCCACCCGTGTAGAATTGCTGCAGCGATTGAGCGCACCTGTAGTTGTTCTTCATTGCAATGGAAGAAGCCATGACGAAAAGGGGTGGTGATTCTGGTAAAGATTAGGGTTGAGGAAGGGAGAGAGAGAGGGAGACAAGGTTTTAGCCGTTCAGGGTTTTGGTTGTTTAGTCTAATACTAATCATTAAAAAGGAAAATAAAAAGAGAAATCTTGACGTTTTAAAAAATTACTAATTTCCATTATTTTTAAATTTGAGTATTACATACAAGTGTTAATTGGGTCAAATAGCCTATTTCATAATATACTTTGGGGTTTTAGTCTTTGATCAAAATAATATTTTTAAAATAAATATTTTAAA